>CABFOV010000517.1:55671-135052 GCA_902141375.1 Timema poppense
CCAACCCCCCCCCTCCCTCCCTCCCCCCCTCAATGTCATCGGAGCACCCCTCCCATTTTTATAACATCAGAAAGAGCAAGTAAAATGTTCACTTTAGTGTTTTATTTTTGTGTATTTTCCAATGCGTTAAGTGAAGCGACGAAAATTAGTGAATTACCTAACGGAGTCATGTTTGAAAAGAGAGTAAACATAGTTTTATCTTATAACAGTTTTAAAGTAGAAGTAAATTTTGACTTGATGGAGATAAATGTAGAAAACAATAAACTGTTTAACTTGGTAAAATTCTCAAAACTGTTTTTGGCACTCTAGATTCTGATGTTTTGTATGAAATTAATCAAAGGCATGAAGGTTTGGACCCATATGTTGATGATGTTGTTTCTAATAAGAATAGGCATATTTTAGTAATGAGAAATTTAGAATATAGAGTTAACAAACAATTAAAAATTAATCTAACAGCTTGCTAAGGAATATCTCTCTCATTTCAATGTTATTTATAGTGAGCTCAGCAAGAGTGTAGTTGGAATACTAAGGTCTTTACACGTAATTAACTCTCACATTGATTTAAACAATTTATTGCTTAGGGAAAGTGAATGTATGTCAAATGCTAGATTAGATCTTATTAATCTAAGACAATCCTTAGAAATAGTTCTAACAAGAAGTTAAATAGTGGACATATAATTCCGAGTGTTTATTTGCACATTTTACATTCAATAGAAAAAATATTAAATCACCTTTGGCCAGGGTTGTACCAGTGAAACCAAAGTATTTACATGTTTTACTTGCCATTGTACAATCCATAGTAAGTGATAATATTTTACTAATAATAATTGGTATGCCTCCATATACTTTGAAATTTGAGAATAGTGACATGATTAGTAGAGATTTCAAGGTATTAGATTCAGTTCATGGTACATTGTATTTTCATAATAAATGCCCCTAATATATATTACTAATTTTAGAAACTTAAGTTAAGTTTTGAATCAAATTTAAATATTTCTAAAAATGTTAATTTTTCTAGAGAACTAGTGAACGTGATTGATGCTTTTGTTACGCAATCAATTACTCCGGTTGACTTTAATCAAGTAGTAGGGAAAATTAGGGCCCATAGCTTCAAGGAACACCCAAGGTCCCTGTCTATATTTTTAGGCTCAACTATCACCCCTTTGGTATTGGTTATTATTGTAGCTGTAGTAGTCTTTAGTTTTAAAGGGTCATTAGTTAAATATTTTAGTAGGCCTGCTCCTAACATTGTAGCCCCAATACCTACGCAGGCACAATGTATTGTTACCTTGCCAGACTTATCTAGTAACTAGTGCTAAGGGTAATAACCACCTAAGTCAAATAAGTGTCTCATAAATGTTCCACTTATTTTTCGGAGGGGAGTGTAATGTAAGAGCATAATTATTTCAAGGTTTATTCTGGGAGGAGGTTCCACGCTTGTAAATTTCCTTGTAAGTCAATAGTATTGGGTTGCCTTCCTGTTGAGAGCAGCATATAGCTCATATATATTGCATCCTGTTGATAAGCGAACACGGTGCGACCGATGGACCTTCTTGGCTGATGAAAATCGAGATCATCAAGTTTGTGTGTGAGAATAAGAAACAGTTGTTGAATGTTGGAAGCCATGCTGGGTACATGTATGGTGGTGTTTAGCACGTCTGACGAAATAACGATATAAAATGTGATCTGGTAGTTCACCCCAACGGAAGGTCGATCGCGGGTCTACCGAAAGGTTGCGAGACCGTTATCGTGCTTGCTCCCTCGTTACGAGAGATATACCCGGTGACTCATGTAGTAGTTAGTATCTGACTATATTAATAATATAAAGTAGGTGACCTGGCGGTCTACGGGTAAGGTGTCAGACTTCTGTGCTGGCGGCCGGGGTTCGATCCTCGGTCCCGGCACAGATTTATCTGATTACCAAACCCTTCCTTCACCTCTGACAAGACATCTTGTGAATGTGGGGAATACCAGGCCTCCACCCTGGTTCGGATTCCACGTTAAACTGTAGGTCCTCCATTTCATCTCACAATCACCCTACCATTACACATTAGCGTAAGTGCGTATAACCCGAACGGATAGTAAGACGCGGTGCTAATAATAATATATTAATAAATATATCTTATTAGACTAACTCGCCAGTCTCACTCCCCACGAACCATCCATCCCAACTCCTACCGCCCGGAGTCCATCCTAACCATGTAAGTCCTTACGGTGCCCCGGTAGTGCTGTAGTAGGGTTGGCTACCGGGCACCCAGATAAAACCAGTGACCTTACAGTTTTGTTGGAAGTAGGATAAGGACGTTACAATATACACTTTATAAACCTTTTCAAGGCGAAGCTCGATATTACGCCTGAGAGAGCTAAGCTCTAGAGTCCAGATCATGTGTAGCTAGAGAGGAAGGAGCGTATATTTGAGTTTCATTCGGTAACTGAGTAACAAATATAGCACGTCTTGCATAGGTCAGACGGGATTGTTTTTTAACTACATTATAGCTGCTTCCTTTAAACATGGTTCACAGGATGACGAAACTATATATACCCCAACTAAAGTCTGCGTCCAACCAACGCTATAAGTTGAAGAAAATCTCTCTTTTTGCTATATTTATGTATTCGCCTTCAAACTAAATATGAATACCGGCGTAAAGGGACTTGTAAAAATCATGAAAATAATGAGTAGGGTTATAGATTAAAAAACTATTAGGTACTTTTTTTTTTAAGTTTTCAAAAACGGGTATATGGAAGATATTACTTTGATGATTAGTATAGTGCGTAATATTGTCCTTAGTTAAATTTTACTTAACCATGTTGATAACAGTCAAACTAGGAGTTTCTAGATAAACACACTCGAAACAGGCATACATATGGGCATCATTTTTCCTCGATCATATATATGATATTATTTATTTATGTTAAAATTCTTTAGTTAACCATTCCGCTTAAAATAAATTATCTTTTATCATTACTCGGAATAGTGCATTTTATCAAATACAACCTTATGATTTTCAGGCACTCTCAAACCGATTTTTCTAATACTAATCTGAAAATTTTGAATGTTTTGTTTAATTATTCTAAATGTTTTTGGTACCACACACTATGTTAAGGGTAAATCAACTACTAGCATGTCAGTAATGGTATTGGCACCTTGGCCCAGTTTGACCTACTTTCCTATTGGTTGAAATTGGTCACGTGACCACGCCCCTCGCTCTCTGACTGGCTATTGGTTTTCCCCCTACCACCCCCCTCGCCTATTACCCCGGACATGTTGGTTCTTGATGAATAATAATAATAAGTATTATTATTAGCACCGCGTCTTACTACCCGTTCGGGTTATACGCACTTACGCTAATGTGTAATGGTAGGGTGATAGTGAGATGAAATGGAGGACCTACAGTTTAACGTGTAATCCGAACCACGGTGGAGACCTGGCCTTCCTCACCTTCACAAGATGTCTTGTTAGAGGTGAAGGAAGGGTTTGGTAATCAAATAAATCTGTGCCGGGACCGAGGATTGAACCCCGGCCGCCAGTACAGAAGTCTGACACCTTACCCCTAGACCGCCAGGTCACCGATTAATTATTAATGATTGTTAATTAATTATTGCTAATTAATTATTGGGTAGGATTGGGGCGTTATAGTTTATTTATTTATTTGGGGAGCATACAGTCCGTGACGTCTCGGCATGGATCGCTGCACGAACCTCTCGCTATGGCTGTCTTATGTAGAATGGGGGCATCTTCTCTCCTTACCGAGTATTGACCACTGCGCATCACGGATGTGCACTTTCCCCTCGCCCTGGGTTTTTTTCCGCTGATGTCGCAACCACCACCCGGTAACGTCATCGAAACCTGGTGCCATTATGGTGGGCCGACAAGACGAGTTGAGACAAGATTGGATCGCGAGGTCATTGACCCAGGCAACGAGTTTTCCCTGGCGCCAGCATGGCGGCCCAACAAAACGATTTCAAACAAGAATAGATATTGAGGTCATTGACCAAGGCAACGGGTTTTCCCGATGACGTCATTGCAACCCTGGTGCCAGGTTGGCGTGCAGACAAGACAAGTCGAGACAATAATAGATCATGAACTAGTACAAGAGGCCATTGACCCTGTTCTTCTTCTTCTTCTCCTTCTTCTCGTACGACGTGACGTTGATCGTGGGAGGGAGGGGGTGGCTATAAAGCCCCCCTCCACTTGGTTGTCTATTTATAAGCGTTTGTAGAGCGGTTCAAGATGGACAAGTTACAGCAGCTGGTAAATATTGTTGACGCCGTGCAAACCGTAAAATTATGTGATCTAACCGTGGATCAAAAGTACTCGGTGGATAAATAAAAAAGGTCAATACAAAGTTCGGGAGACGCCTAATAGCCTATCTTGATGGCGAGTTTAGTGTATTTTTGCCCTGTCGTTTTGGTACTTTAACAGATGAAGAGGTGTGTGATCTTAATAAAGAAAAACTGGTATTTACCTGCGCCGAAGTAAAACCCGGTTGACATACCATTGTGAACTTTGAACGCGTTTAAGAGACGACGCAGAAGAGGCAAGCAGTTAACAACAACAAGATCGGGCAGTGGAGCAGTTAATACATGTGCATCGTGGGCCCTACAAACCATACAGTACGTTTAGCTCTCAGGTACGCTCACCATGCTTAGAACCGGCTATATTAATTTAATGTTTGTGGTTCATACGATTGCGGGGAGTGCCTATGTGACTGTAGAGAATATTCACAGTGTGGTGGTGTGCGATAGACATGTAATTTACAAATTAGAGAAGCGAGGCTACATCAAATTTTGCGACTCTATCTGTCACACGATAAGAGCGACTAGAGTACTACCCTACGAGAAAATCGAGGAGACTTACATGTGTTATATGACGTGCGCCGTGTACAATTTCCACAAAGGGGACGTTGTGGATGTGTTGCCCAGGCCGCCACCGCCACCCTTCTGAGATCCAAACCACCCGCCACCGTACTTCACGACGCCGCAGCCCCCGCCCCCAGAAACACAGGCGTACTCGCCCCCAGAGTCACAGGTTTACCAGCCGTCAGAGTCACCCGAGTACCCGCCACCAGAGTCGTCTACCTACCAGGCATCAGATTCACCAGCGTACCCACCATCAGAATCATCTGTTTACCAGTCGGCAGAGTCACCCGCGTGCCCACCACCACCACCACCGGAGGAGGAGGTAAAGTCCGAAGAACCCGTAAATCTTGAGGATTTAACAATGTACAAAAAATATTCAAATGTTAAAATTATAGGTGAAACGCCCAACGACTAAATAATTGGTCTGGGCAGTATTGGTAACGTCTTCTTTCCAAAGTCAATCTATTATTTGGATTGTAAGCGATTTAAATCTAAAGCACGCTGTATGATATATCAGAGGAAAAAGTGTGATGTTTAAAAGTGAATTAATAAACTAGGCGTGCTCATGTGTTTGAAGCACACTTCTGGCGTCATCGGAGCTAGCTGCGACATTTTGAAAAAGACGTTAGAGTTTGTGAGTAGAGCGAGTGTTTATTTTTCTCCCAGGAATATTTATTTCGCTGCATCTCCGATTGCCATTCTGCCATTTAAATGCGACATTTGTGAGGGGTCCTACGCAAAGCTCTCCAATCTTATACGGCATAAACATCACTGTCATCAAACATCTCCAAACGCTGTTCACCAGGATGCCTGTTGGGACGAGGAGGTATTGTGCGGTGCGTTAGACCTGCAATCCCCCCTTACTATACTAGGGTGAGGATGACTGGAAAATCAGGTGATAGATAATATTGCCTAATTTTAACAACATATATTTATTTTATAATAAACAACGAAATAGTACACAATTTAGTACATAAACACAAAATAGAGCGTGAAGCGTGTCTTCCTTCCTAACACAGACACAGGTCCGTTTACAGTACGGAGACCTTAACTTAACAATACTCAACCCCCGCAGGGAAATGTAACAAAGGGTAACAGAAAATGCTAATACGCATGCGCGATGAATATAATTACAAATATCAAACAACAACCCTAAGCGACTAATATCAAAGTCTATGGTTCCAGGCTCGAAGATTATTTAATCTATTAAAATTAGCTCTAAAGCTATACATATTTATAACTCCCGCGTAACATATAGGCTATCACAGTAGGAGTCAGGCTTCAATGCGCTAACAACCCTCAATAAATTTCATAATGTTACTCAAATGTAGCAATAATAACAAACAACAGTGGACCAAGTCCCAACCTAGCATATAAGTGCCCTAACTTATTGTATTTATCCAGACGACACCTAATTATAAGCATGATCTATGAATGGTTACAAGGCCGGTGGTAAACCTGAGACGCAGAGTTTGACTTTACGCACTCAATAGTGTGTAAATATACCAACAAATCCAATAGGCACAATTAAATCGGGAAAGAGCCCAAATAAGGCGGCAGAAAGGCGATGGCATTTTCAACTACCGTGAGAAGCGCATGGCGTTGCAAAGTTCATTATTCCAATATGAGTTAAGTGCTGAACAATAATTTTGACTGGTTTCCCCCCATTTAGCCGAAAGAGAATTTTGGTGCAAAACAATAAGTCCCAGGCCCTACGTCTCCGTTCTCACCTTAGGTCAGTTTGTGGTGTAATAAGTAACCATCGACCACCAGCGTCCCAATATATATACAAAAATGAATTCACAGAGAGGGGGAAGGGACGCAAGGAGAGGGAGGGAAGGAGAAGCGATAAAAAAGACGACGAGACGGATCGGGCAACTAGTCGAACAATCTAGACGCTACGCGTGGCGGAACAAGAAACTATCTTCTTTTTTTTCTGGCCAGTCACGGGTTTGTTCCCTGCAGCAGTCGGTTGAGTGCTCCGCTAGTCTATCGGGCGGTCCGTTGGAGTGAGGAGGTCGGTACTAGTGCTCGTGTGCTGCAGCTCGTCAAGGAGGTTCGGTGAGTGTCACCCCATTCTATTTAGCCATAGTTACATCGTTACATCCAACTTGTAACTTGTTACAGACCTGATCGAGAAATAGGAATACAACCGTGTCAAGTGCTTAAACGAACTTGAGAAAAACAAAAGTTATAACGTTGTGCTATCGGGATGGACCATCAATGAACCGAATGTTATTGTGCTTGAGTTTGTTGGAAGAGTAAGATTGTCAGGTAAAAACTGTGGAGACATTGTCAATATACGTTCTAGCGCCTCTCAGCGTATCCCGAACTATTTTGGAGGTGACTCCTACTCATTTTCTTGATGATAGAAGATATTATATTTTTTCCTAATGTCTTTTATTAGGTAAAAAAGAGTGAATATATGTTTTTCTTGCTATCACAATTATATAATTACTTGTATTGGTCACAAGACCTAAATAATATTGCTGCCTGTTGTTATGAATGTTTTAAATTTAACAATTGCTGATTGTCAATAAAAAAAACTGCCAATAAAATGTTATTATTTTTTAATCCCTAAAATAAGTTGGTTTGAGAATCAAAGATCGGAAGGAAATGACAACATTGTTTTAAATATTATTCCTGTAATTATTTCTAATATATTCCCATTTTTTATGAAGTGATTGAGGGGCTCTGGTTAAATAACGTAATTTACAAGTCTAATTGTAGTGTTTTTAATGAAACAAACAAAAATTTTTAACACGTAATCTTATCTTATATATAAAATTATCGTGTCACAATGTTCGTTCCCGTACTCCTCCGAAACGGCTTGACCGATTCTCATGAAATTTTGTGAGCATATTGAGTAGGTCTGAGAATCGGCCAACATTTATTTTTCATACCCCTTAGTGATAAGGGTTGTCCACCCTTAACATTTTTCTATAATTTTTAGACATTTTTTTAATATCTTTATTTTTTTTATTATGTCGCATTAAAAAATACATACAACCCTAAATTTTTACCCTTTTATCACCAACCCCTATTTTTTAATAGCCATTTTAGTAATTTAATCATTTTTCATCCCCGGTCGATAACTGATCAATCGTCATGTGCCAATTCAATTCAAACGTATTCAGTTTCCGATTAGATTGGCATTTGCAATGACTATCAACAAATCCCAAGGTCAAACGATGTCTATTTGTGGCTTAGATTTGAGAACACCATGTTTTTCACACGGACAATTATACGTGGCATGCTCTCGAGTGGGTAAACCATCCAGTTTGTTTGTGTTAGCTAAAGATGGACTAACAAAAAATATTGTTCACGCTATGGCATTAAGAGATTGATATTGTTTGTTAGTGTTACTGTCGTAATTGATTAATTAATGATATATAATTTTAAGGAATAAATTATAATAACTTAAAAATAATGTTTGCCTTTTGTTATTTTTATATTCCCTCATCGTTCACAGCGCTCCATGCCTATTTCACGCATATACCACATTCTTACACACTTACAATAAGTAAGCTATTTTTTGTCTACACTAGAAATTACTTAAAAATTATTTATATGGCAAAACAACGTTTGCCGGGTCAGCTAGTAAAATATATAAAATGAATGTTATTTTACAGCTGCCCAATTAATAAGTACTATGTTTACTTCGTAGACTTTAGATTGCTACCCAAAGAGAAAGTATATGGGTTGAATTGTTTTATTCTGAACGTTTCAACTTATCCATAATATTTTAGACTGAGCTTCTAAGTCAAATAAGCTTGTATTTATAGGATAGGAGAGGGAGAGGTATTTGGGTGTAGACGTTAAAACAGAAACATAGCAGTTTTTATAATATTTATTTATACAAATAAATTTTTTTACAAATATAGCTCAAACCATGAAATTATACTTGGAAGAGAAAAGCTTGAGGAACTCCGGTCGAGTAACAATAATAACCTAATTTATAAGTCTAATTGTGGCGTTTTTTAATGAAACAAACAAATTATTTGTAGCATGTAATAAAAAATATAAAATGAATGTTATTTTACAGAGACAAAGTTTGTTAGGGTTTTATTTAATTTAAATAAAATATAATGAAAAATATACCCAAAAGGTGAAAAAATCATCTATTATTCTATAATAATTTTTCTGATTGAAATAGAGGACCAAGTAATAAGTACTATGTTTTATTCATAAAAACAAACACAACATTTGGTTGATAACAATAATAAATATGTAAATATAAACTTTAAACCAAATTTTTCTAATATATAATTAACAAAATTTAAATTTTCAAAAATAAATTATTTATGAATTGCCCGAAATTATTTGGTATTTGTAAAAAAAAAGGTTATTCTTATTTATCATGAAAAAAACCTTCTCCATAGATTTATCCGGTGGTTACTTTAAAAAAATCAAACTTTCTATATAGTCTTGCAAGTAAACTACGCTTAAATTATTTTATTTTAGATAAATAAATAAACTGTATTATTGATAATGTAAAAGAGTTCCACCGATACCAAGGAAGTCATTTGGGATCAAATAATTAGGCCCATTTTGTAAATTAACGTGTTTAAAAATTAGTCATCATTCATAATGCACTGTTTACTTATTATATATTAATGGCTGGATAACGGGACACCCGCTTTCTCATTACATCGTCTATATCGATATCCGAATCACTATCTTCAGTTGGGAGTGTGTGTAGTTAAAATTGATGGATATAAAAAAATAAAGAAAATAAAACATTTAAATCATAAAAGGTTTTGGCAAAAACAACAACAATTGCTACCAACTTAAAAAATTGTTTCGTCGTGCAACTAAGATATATTTAATATTAATACATTGGTAATAAATAGAAAAGGGAAGATTAACATAATTTCATAGTGCACTGTTTACTTATTATATATCAATGGTGGAATAACGGGACACCCGCTTTCTCATTACAGCGTCTATATCGATATCAGAATCACTATCTTCATTTGGAGTTTTTGTAGTTAATATTGTTAGATATAAAAAATAAAGAATCTAAAACATTTAAATCATAAAAGGTTTTGGTAAAAAAAACAATGCTACCAACTTAAAAATGGTTTTGTCGTACAACTAAAATATATTTAAAATTAATATATTTGTAATTAATAGAAAAGGGAGGATTAAAATAATTTCATAGCTTACTGTTTACTTATTATAAATCAATGGTCGAATAACGGGGCAGCAGCTTTCTCATCACAGCGTCTATATCAATATTCGAATCACTATCTTCAGCTGGAGAGTTTGTAATTAATGTTGGCGAAGGGGATGCTAGGTTTATTGTAGAAATACTATGGTTGATTCTTGTTGTGGATCTTGAAAACGTGGTTTGTGGTTTGGATAGGTCGTATTGCGCGCCTCCGGTCAATGCGACCTATCCGAACCCCCGAAGGTACATTTATCCCCCCTTCTTATTCAGCTCTACAAAATATGTCTCTTGGGGTTTCCTGTTTCACTCCTGATCTCTCTGATGGGTAGTAATCCGTAGTTCTAAATACTGATAAGCTTAACTTTGCGGCTATTAGCAGGGAGATAAAGGGGGGATGGTTAGATTCCCCCCTCGCGTTCAGTTGTCAATGACGCATGAATGCGGGTGCACAATCGCTTTGTGACATAAGGAGGTAAAAGTACCTTCCTATGAAAATTTGATTGTATCGGAACTGTCTTAATATTAGACAAGGGCAAAGTCCTCACAGATGGTCGATGAACGCTAAAAGTCTTTTCAAATTTATAACTGTCCCTCGGATGGCTAATAGTGTTTTCCCCCCTTTAAGATCTTATCTCGTACCACTTGTAAGTATGTTTCTCAACTACTTTAAGTGCCTGCTCAAGCGACCTTAATCAGAGTGAACTCGCAGGAATCCCCTGGAAGGAAAACTTTCCCGATTTTCACTCCAGCGCAAGTGGGCATGCCGACTAAATGTCAGGCTCGGCTAATTCTGGCCATGAAATTGCTGGTACACGTCTCGCACAGGGATTTAGGACACGGGTAGTAAGAAGCAGTTCTAAATACCGATAAGCTTAACTTCGTGACTATTATCGGGGGAGGAAGGAGGGTATTAAATATAGGTGGACCGTGTCGCTCTGCCTTCACACAAATGCAGGTACATTTTATATCTTCCTCGGCCCAGATATTACTTAAGAATTTATGCAGTTGACCGTGTCGCTCTGCCTTCACACAAATGCAGGTACATTTTATAACTTCCTCAGCCCAGATATTACTTAAGAATTTATGCTGTTATATATTATTTCGACAAAATATGGCTGCGAACATTAAATTCAAGTTACTCAATTCAATATTACCGATTAATTAATGAAAGAGTTGTATATTATCCCGACAAAATATAGTTGCGAACATTACATTATTTTTTCTGTTGTTATAAATGGATTGAAGAATAAAACTGTTGTTTTCACTTTATACGTGAGTAGCAATCTACCGTCACAATGCATTGTATACCTGAATCGGTGGTCACATGGTTTAAGGCGTCACCTAACGACCGATGACAGAGTGATTGACGTTTGAAGCAAATGCGGGGTACACATTCTACCTGGTCACGAAAAATCTTGTCGGCCGGCAAAACCACCCTTTTTTTCATCGGTATGCCCCCTGTCGATGGTCGCGGAGTCTAAGACGTCACTGACGGGGGAGCGACGTTTGAGACCGTGTATCTAAGATTAACTTTGTAAGTCCCGTTATCCACCAGACACCTTCTAGCTGCCGATGAGGATAGACGTGTCGGGTAGACGCTATGCTATGTCCTTTCGTGCAAATGTGGGTACACTTTGGCGCAGAAAAAATAAGTTTGGATAGCAAGTGCGGGTACACAAGGGCGACATTATATGTGCTAGCCCAACGGGTTGTGGGTAACGCATGGCGCAGAATGAATAAGTTTGGTTTAGTAAAATTCTGGTGCACCTCCCTATCCTATGCTGATAAAGCGTAGCTATGCTAGGAAAATTAGGTCGACCAGCAAAACCACCCCTTTTTTTCTCACTCTCACAAATGTTGTGTGCATTGATTGGTAGGCCCCGGTCGATGGTCGCCCCACAAGACCCTTTTGTATGTCACGTTATCCACCAGACACCTTATAGCTGTCGATGAGGATGGACGTGTTTGGTAGACGCTCTGCTATGTCTGTTCATGCAAATGTGGGTACACTTTGGCGCAGAAAAAATAAGTTTGAATAGCAAGTGCGGTTACACAAGGACAACATTAGCTGTGCTAGCCCGCGCGTTGTGGGTACCCCATGGCGCAGAATGAATAAGTTTGGTTTAGCAATATGCTGGTGCATTTCTCTATCCTATGCTAGGAAAATCAAGTCATCCAGCAAAACCGCCCATATTTTTCTCACTCTTGCAAATGTTGTATGCATTGAGTGGTATGCCCCCGGTCGATGGTCGCGTGGTCTAAGGCGTCTATTACGTAAGGAGCGGTGATTGAGACTGTGTATCTAACTAGGAAGCATTGGATGGACGCACACCTACTTGATTATTACTTGTTTAATTCTAGACAATTTGAAACTATCTGGTAAATACTCTTTAAAATTAGTACCGCTGCAACTAGCTATAGATAGTTTGCCGATAAAATATGATCTCTCACGCAAATCAGAACTTTTTTCACTCTTGAACGAAGAGCATAGTACGAGTTTTCCTTAATAGCTGACAGCTAAATACAGCTCATTTCAAGCCCTCACTGTTACTTGTTCGATAACAGATAGCGTGACAATCTCGAAATCATCATTGGGGGAGAGACAGAAGTATATATTGCGTATGATAATTATTTTTTGTTGAGCCAAAAGTCCTGGGTTCGAATCCCGTGTCAATGACTGAGTAATCATAAAAAAAGTTTTGGTACTAATAACTATATCGTTTTTAACATGAGAGACAAGTTTTTTTTAAAAGTCCCTGGTTCTAATTCGTGTCAATGACTGAGTATTATGTTCATCGCATTAGCTGAAACACAAGATTATATGTCTTGGGGCTCATGCAGAGGACTTTGTCACCCGTGACTTCCATGTCAGCCATATAGTTATGGCGGGAGGAGGCCGTGGGTTCTAATCTCGTTTGGGTGATTTTCTACTCTCCCTAAATGCTGGTACATATCACACCCATGGATTTAGGACGGGCTGCTAAAATAATGTGTTGAGGTCGGGGTTTGCTAGATACCGTTCAACAATCTTAGTGCAGGGGTTGGAGGTTTGAATCTTGGTCTGTCACAAAAACGCCTTGTTGGTGGCTAAGTAATAACTTTGGCTACCACATTCGATGAGCTCAAGAGTTCGAGTGCCAGATAACGGGACAATGCGGAGTTAACGAGTCTGCAATGGGGTCGATGCTATTAACAATATGGCCTACGGTTAAAACCAGATGTTTAAATTTGATATTTCTGAGTCCATGAACTTTGGGGTTGGTGGCGGGAAAAAAGAGAAAGGAAGTAGAAGAGGGGGCATGACGAAATGCGGGGAAGTGAAAGGCAGTCCGACAGTCTTGTGACAAGGGGCAGTTGTTCATTCTACGCCACGCCACCGTCAGAAGAGCTTTGTGCTCCACGCCCGACGCCGCGGACCGCATGCGAATAAAAAAACTCCAACACCTAAATCCTAGCCAATAATTAATTAGCAATAATCAATTAACAATCATTAATAATTTATCATCAAGAACCAACATGTCTGGGGTGGTAAGCGAGGGGGTTGTAGGAGAGGGGTTCTAGTGGAGGAAATGTTGTAATCAGCACTTGGTAAAAGAGGGAGGAGGGCGGGAGGGGAGGGGGAAACCAACAGCCAATCAGAGAGCGAGGTGGCAATTTCAGCCAATAAGGGAGCTGTACTGGGTCATCATACCAGCTACTCATGTCTCTGGATACTACATTTGTTCAAGTCCAGCCCTAGCCATAAATACTCTCTATTTTAATTAATTAATTAATTTTAATTTTAAAAGATTTGAACTAACAAAAACTATGTCCAGGATAAATCAACTCGTAGCATTACTTATGATAGTACTTTTGTTTTAACTTATATTTTTCAAGATCTCGCAAACCTATTATTATTCTATTTTAATTTGAAAATTTAATTTTTTGTTTACTAATTACTATACACTTAAATTTAAAATATTTTAGTTAATAAACACAATCTTCTATATAAATCAATTCTTGTTTGTTACTCTTAATAATGCAATTGTTCAATTCCAACCTTAAATATTTTTTTCAAGCGCTCACAGACGTATTTTTTAACCATTTTCATTCTGAAATATTACTATTTAATTAAATACAGAATATTTTAATTATTTTCAATCACTTAGCTAAATTTAAATCAAATTTTATTTATAAATAATATTTAATTAAATCGTGAATATTTTATATGGTATCGAGTTCTCTCATAAATACTTTCGATAGTACAATTGGCCAAATTGTCATATATATTTTTACAACTGTCGACCTCTCTCACAAACATATGTTATCGGTCCTATTTTAATCTAGAAAAAATGTATTTTTGGACGGTTTAACATTTTATAGATTTTAAAACAAAACATTATGACTTTTCTTACAAAAATGTATTATTTTAACCTCATTTATGGGTAGTTTATATTTTGAACATTTATTAATTCTTGAGTTTCATTAACTTTAGTTGATAAATGATGGATACATTTACTTCTTACACATGTCTGGTTTTGTTAGGACGTGATCCGCTTCACATTTAGGCTCGTTTCTTTTTCTCCGTGTTGAACAAGAAAATTTCTTCTGGTCCTTCAGTCGGCTCAGACATCTCTGTGATTTAAATACAACAAATGGCTACCTAATTAACTGCCAAATTGACAAGCTGAGGAAGAGAATGATTGATTTAACTCCAGAAACTTGTGAACAGGAAGCAAGACTCATCAGTAACGAACCTTAACCAATAATATCTCGTCCCAGTTCCACTGAAGTTTATGTTCCAGAAATAAGCAAGCCACCACATCAAAACGTTGAAGTAGGACCAACTCACGAAAATTTTTCACCTCAGGGTCTGCCAAAAGAACCACGCCCCTATCAAACGACTCCGGAACCACTTGAAGTCCAGACCAAGCAGGACTAGAAATGCTCCAGCATTTTTAAAGACTCGTGTCCTAAAATAAAGGGGAGACATGATATGCATCAAGCTATGTGAATCGGCCTTCGGACTAATGTGTTTGTAGTGATTATCTGTGGAACCATGCTTGAGGTTAAACTGCAGCCAATTCTGGATCTTTGTTGGTTTGTGTGCAGTTTGTGTGAGCTACTAAATAAAAAGAGCTCGAATATTTTAGTATTCTACAATTGCATTTATTACTAGCACGGATGCACGTTGTTTTAAATACATATCAGAAAGTTATATTTGATTAAATTGCACTAAAAATTAATTGAAGGAACACTAAAAATTGTCATTGTAAATAATCAAGTCCCTTGCAACTGATTAGGTTTGGGCCTGTGGGTTCGATTTCCAGGCTAAAGCTAGCTTCTATACCACATTGCGTACGTAGTATATACCCTTGAAAGACACTAACTGTAATTGTGTCACGCTAGTTGTAAGGGATAATATTGACAAGGGATGGAAAATAACAAAGAGATGTCAAATCTGAAAATCTACCGCTGTTTATTGAGCTCAGGATTATCATCTTCTGGGCTAGTGGGGACCCTCCACGCCGTCAGTATTGGAACGTATTGTAACCTCCGGGAGAAAGGGGGATAACTGAGTATATTGCATCTAATATTTTGGTTTAAGAGGAGCAGTGTATCCCTATTCCACATCATTCCACCCTCACCTACAATTTATATATAATTGATATATATGTGTGTATATACATTTACATACACACACATATATATATATATACATCTATTTTTAATTTGGTTCATAGGAGCAAAAATGTAAAGCCATTAAAATTGATTTTCATTAGCTTTATTTTCAATGAGTTTACAATTTATTATGTGATGTTGTAAGATATTAAATAAAGTGTTGTACAAGTCGGCCTATTTGAATTGAACATCACATTATTTTGCGTTTTGTTGGATTTAACTTTTCGCTATGGTCAATACTCTTAGATATAGATTGTTTTGTAATTTGAAATACATGTATTTAAATTCAATCATCCAAATGGCTTTGTGTTTGATTATCATGGATAAACTTAAGCTATAAACTTATTGTCTATCCACAGTTTGTGGTCACTACGGAAAAAAAATCAATCCACGACAAGTTGGAAAATAATATCCTACATAATCTTTATGTCATGGCTAGACTAGAAAAATCAATTAATATTGCAAAATATGTTATAATGATTGCCGAATTCGATAAATTAGAAAAATGTATTTAATATATTATATGCTAGTTACTGATTTAACTGTTTGTGCTGTACAGCATACAATCAAATGTTTTAAAGTAAAACTAATATTGCATATATTATTTTTCATTATCTTCTGCATTTTGTTTTTAATTTTTCTAAATTCCATATATTAAATAGCCCATTTAAATTAAAAATATTATGTAAGTTATTTTTCGAATTGTAATTTTGATAAACTATTATTTTATTTTTAGAAATCAAAATTTGTACAAAAAAAAAAGTCCAATAAAATCTATTTAAATTTCATGTTGTGCCAGAGTGTTCCAGTTAAGGCCTACGTGTAGTCCTGGGAAAAGCAGCCCACACAATGGAACAGGAAGCAGCTCTCCATCTCCGAGTGGACCAATTGACTATAGGGATAGTTTGCGCAGGCGCAAAATCCATCGATGTGATGTTGCTGGTTGTGAAAAAGTCTATACGAAAAGCTCTCATCTGAAAGCGCACAAGCGAACCCATACAGGTATTATTAGTAGTGAATAGTTGGCGTATCAGAATTACTAAAGATGTGTTATATTGTCCTTATCTTCAAATATTGTGACGCCCTTTCGTAACCCAATAATTATATCATGTGTTATTTTATGTCACTTTCACTTCCGGCGTATGAATTTGGTATAGATTTACCTACTTGAATACTAATTACTCATCATGACGTTAGTTATTTTAGTGTGTGACATGTTTGAAAATTATTAATAAGGCGTGTGGTTTAAGCCTACCTCTAAATCATGGAGTCGAAGTGAAATATAATCAGATTTGGTTCATGTCCTTATTTTTTCCGATTTTCATTTTAAGTTTCAGGGATTGGGTAAGGTTGGAGAAAAATAAAAGGTCCATTTCTTTTCGATTCTTAATTAGATTTAGATTCAGTTCTTTTAATTTTTTTAATAGTTTTACTATCACTCTAAAATGTGTAAATAAAAAGTATATTAAAACAATTTAAAATAGAATTTATGTATGTAATCAGAGATAATAAGTATAAACAAGATATATATTTTAGGTACAAAAAGTATAAGCTTATTCTTTAATGTTTGACAAAAGTATGGGTATTTCAGAAACATATCAACTTTCAGTATTTATTCGTGGAGTAAACGAGTATTTCCAAGTTTCATGGAGTTGGAGGCGAGAACCATTAAAACCATGTATGTATTTGTCATACATACAATGTTTGATACATCAGCAAAATGTATGCGGTCATGTGTTGTCTATGAACCATCTCATGGATATGATTATAAAAACATTAAACTGTATTCGGGCGCGTGCATTTAATCATTACCAGTTAAAGGAATTCCTGATAGAATTTTGTTTCTGATAAGGTGGCATAATGTATTTTACCAATGCTGCTCGATGGCTGAGTCATGGAAAATGTTTAGATAGATAGAGCTTTTTTTTTCTAGCTACAGGAATAAATTGAAATTTTTGTTATGAACGAGGAGAAACTACCAGTTCCTGAATTAAATGATGAAGGGTTGTTTTCGGACCTACATTTTTTGATAAGTATAAAACCAAAAATTTAACCAACTCAACAAAGAGCTGCAGAGGCATGCTAATTTAATCAATGATGCTTGTAATCACATCCAAAAAGCTTTCAGCAGAATTTGATCGATGTTTCTTAGATCTCTCAAAATATAATGGGTTTGAGATATTTAGTTCTCCATTTCACGTTGACGTTTTTACTGTTCCGGAAACTTTGCAGACGGAAGTAGGCCTATTTGATTTACAGTGCAGCACTGACGCAGCACATTCACGCCACATCAAAAATCACCTTTTGCAGCACGTATGTTACTATGGGAAGTTTCCCAAATTAAGAGATTTGGCCCAAGAAGTAGTGAGCCCCTTCAGATCTACATACGTTTATGAAACTTTATAAAAGTATATCTCGAGCTTCAATATCAGATGGAAATTGGGAAAATCAATTAATATGTGCAACTACCAATATTGAAGAAGATTTTTAAAGAGTGAGAAGAAAGAAAAGCTTATATCTCATTGATGTATGTTATAATATGATATAATAAAACTAAAAAATTAATGGCACTCAATTTTCTATTTTCAAATAATGTGTTACTCTATATGTGACCCGCGGACAGTTATAGTTCGTAAAATTAGCCCACGGAACGATTTGGTTTGACCAGACCTGATTTAGGGGTATTAATGATTGGCAGGAACAAAAAATTATTTTTGTTTGTTGGCCTACTAATTGTTGCTAACCTTGTTAGTAGCATAAATGTTGCAACTGCTCCTGGTCAAAGAATGTTGATAAGAAAATTTAACATCTCGGGCTATAGGGTACTCTTAATAACTAATTAAGCTATTGGTTTTGGGGATTAGGAAAGCTATATGCATAGGAAGTATATCCGCATTTGCGTGGAAGGAGAATGAAAAACCATTTTGGGGAAAACCATCCTCGGTACACCTGACCTAGATTCAAACCTCGATCTCCCCATCATCGGCAGTCTAGCCTTCTGCGAGAGTGATGCCTTAGACCATGTGGTCACGGAATCGGATAACTAAATGTTACTCGCAAGTTATGTATGCTGGCAACACTGTTGATAATATTGTACTCATAGATCAATTTACATTCATTGTAAATCTTTTGTGTCGTTTTGTTGTGTAATAGTATCAATACTTTCTTGGGAAGTGCAAAATGAAATGGCCCAGGGAAAAAGCATCAAACCTAATTGAAGAGTACCGAGAAAGTTAATATTTATGGAATCTCGATCATGGATTACAAAGACAAACTGTCAATTGCTGCAGCAATAGCTACCTCCTCCTATGAAGCCATGACTTAGACCGGAGGAACTGCCAATAACCCAGGCGCTTCTCAAGAAATATATTGGGGGGAGAGGGGGGCATTCTGAAATTAAAACATTTCCCAGGTGACTAGTTAACAAGGGAAATTTGGAACACCAAAGGTCTGGGGGCATGGAATACACCCCAATTAATAGGGGCGAGGGACCTCTCCCTGGGAAATTGATTAAATTTAAGGTATATTAGGCCTTTCATCAAATTTTTAGGCAACTGTATTTTTAAAGTTGTTCGTGATGAATTTTTCAATTAGAAGAGTTATTTGTTTTGACATTCGCCATCATTGCTTGTAGGAAAACTAACAAGTTTCATCTCGTAAAATCTTCAGGCTTTATCAAGTGATCAACTTAAAAAATTTCTTAACCTTCTCAAGGTTACTTGTGACTAGTAGACTATTAGTAAAAGCTTATAAACTAGTATACAGTGACAGCGGCGTTTCTAGCTAACGTGATTAACTAAACTTTCTATACAATCTACCAGAAATGGTATTTCCTTTCTATGTTTTATGAGTTATGAATCTGAGAACGTTTTATGAGTAGGGCTCTACAGTAGAATTTTCAAACTTAAGATCTTGAGTCTCCACAAAATTGCCAACTCTCAAACTTTTTCCCAACATCAGGGGGGGGTTGACACACCCCTTTCCCAGGGTGACGCCCCTGCCAATAATATGCTATTGCTTAAAATCCTTTCAACTATTAACATGTTGATATACATGTTTCAATAACTTTTCTATCAACTTTTAGTTCTTTCCTTTCAAATTGTCCATGATATGCTAGAAAATGTTTTGTCAAAAATATTGTTATTAGAATTTTGTCACCAAAATTTACAAAAACAGTCATAAAATAGTTAATTAACGTATTTGTTACTAGCATTTTACGGCTAACAATGTTTTTGCTATTCCTTTGGTGTAAAGTGGACTTTAAATATATGTTTTGTCCCCCTAAGCTAAATAAATCTTCCTAAACTTTTAACTGAAAGGTAAAATAAGAAAATCACAAGCTTTAGGGCTTACACAATGTAGCAGTAATCATTCCACATAATCCCTTGGAAAATAAATACATCTTACCTTGACAAAAACCTAAATACATATATCGATTCCTGTTCTGGTTACCAAGCAATTTATTTTAATTTATTTTATATTCATACAAGTATTGTGAAAAGCGTCCAATCCTAGAAACCGTACATACTCAGTGGCTTGAATCTAGATCTAGAAGAGGAAATTTTGATGGGCTTAAAAATTTCCAGCTATGGAGAAGCAGTAGTGATTGATAATGAATAAAATAGTAGCTGGTATGGCACCTTAAAACAGCGCTCTGATAAGTTGAATTTGGTCACATGACCACGCTCCTTGCTCTCTGATTGGCTGTTGGTTTTCCCCCTCCCCTCCTCCTGACCTTCTTTCCAGTGTTCCAAATTTGTTTATTCTTGTCTAATTTGTTTTTTATTTGTGCTCATTGCTTTTTTATGTCTGCTCAATGGCTATTTATGTATGCTCATTAGTTTTTTTTATGTCTGGTTAGGATTCGGACGGGCCGTTTGAGTGTGGGAAAGTTTATTGTCTTAGGATTGGGACGGGGCGTTGGATTTTTATTTATTTATTGTCGTGCAGTCCACGACGTCGGGCGCGGCACTGGCATGGAGAACGAAGCTCTTCTGATGGCAGCGTAGCGTAGAATGTGACCACTGACCGGCTGGCAGCTGTTTGCCGCCCTTTCACTTTTATCTCACTCCCCACCCTCCTTAGAGGTACGTGTCGCAACTAGTCATCACAATGTCGCAACCTCCTATGTGGTAATGGGTTTTCTCGGTGTCGTCATCGCATTGTCACAACCCCCTATGTGGTAATGGGTTTTTTTTTCGCANACAACCCCCTATGTGGTAATGGGGTTTTTTTTCGCAACTAGGGAGCATTGACATAGCTCTGATTATGCACAATCAGGGTTTTCGAAATCATCAGTTAGGGGACGCTATCCTCACCCCAAAAGTCTACTAAAATTGGTTGTTTGGTATCGTCCGTTGACATGAGTGGATGTAGATATCCGTCATGGATCGGAGGAGTAAGGTAGAAATGTTCTAGCGTTTGCGTGGAGTGAGGGAGAGTAGAAAGCCACCCTAGTTCACCCGAGCGAGATTCGCACTCACGACCTCTCCCGCCATAACTAGATGAGATTGACATTTAGATTGTGTACCCAACATATATTCCAACCCCGATATCTTTTGCCGGTTGCTTCACGGCCTGTAGCTGCCAAACCCGAGAGAACAATATGGTGTGGATTTGTTTGTCTTAACCTGACTATTTATAAAAACTTATATTGTGCATTTATAATACACACACACACACACACAGAGTCAGACAGACGTTCATTTTTATTTATAAATTATGACGGTAGATTGCTACCCAAGGATAAAGGGAAAAAAGATTTATTTATTTTAGAAACAACCGTTTTATTCCTTGAGCCACTTATAACAACAGAAAAAAGTTTTATTTTAATATCATGTAATGTTCTCATCTATATTTTGTCGAAATAATACATAACTCTTACATTAATTCATAAGTAATATTGAATTGAGTAACTTGAATTTAATGTCCGCAACTATATTTTGATGAAATAATATATAACTTTTACAAAATTTCATAAGCAATATTAAATACAAATTTAAATATAGTTTAATGCTCGAAACTATATTTTGTTGACATAATAAATAGCATTTACGCAAAACAAATAAGCCACTTAAACAACAAAGAAATTTAATGTTCACGATTTTTTTAAATAGTATATAACTTTTATAAAAATTCATAAGTAATATTAAATACAACTTTAAATATCATTTAATGATCGAAACTATATTTTGTTGACATAATAAATAACATTTACACAAAATAAATTAGCCACTTAAACAACAAAGTAATTTAATGGCCGCAATTATATTTTGATTCACTAATATATAACTTTTACAAAAATTCATAAGTAATATTAAATACAATTTTAAGTATCATTTAATGCTCGAAACTATATTTTTTTGACATAATAAATAGCATTTACATAAAACAAATAAGCCACTTAAACAACAAAGAAATTTAATGTTCACGATTATATTTTGATGAAATACTATATATAACTTTTACTAAAATTGATAAGTTATATTAAATACAATTTTACATAACATTTAATGTTCGAAACTATATTTTTTTGACATAATAAATAAATAACATTCACACAAAACAAGTTAGCCACTTAAACCGCAAGCCAAAATTAGAGGAAGTGAACCCACATTTTGCAAGGTGGAAGAGTGGAAAGTCTATTAGAAAAACCTCCCTAAATACGCTCGACGCTGATGAAAGAATCTATAATATTTATTTTTAAATTGAATACTATGCCATGGATTTGTTTAGCCTACCCTCAATATTTATTAAAACTTATAATGTTCGTTTACAATACACAAACACACACACAAAGCTTACCATCGTTTTACATGTCTAATATTTAACACAAGAAAGAATTAAGGCTGAATAAATTAGATTTACTAAGGGAATGTGTCTCAATTTTCCAGAGTTGGAAGTGGAAAACTATTTATGAAAATGTATACCCAAAAATAACTTTCTGCTAGATCAAACATATATAGATCACACGAACTTGACACATTTTAGCACCGCGTCCTACTACCCGTTCGGGTTATGCACTTAAGTACTAATTACACTAATGGGTCAGGAATTGGGAAGTTTTAGCCCGTATTTGCGTAGAGGTAGAGTAAAAAACTACCCTCACTTCACCCAACCGAGACTCGAACCTTGATCTCCCCCGTCATGATCATACCGGTCTAACTCTAGGGTAACGCCTTATACTATTCGACCTCTGAAGCTAGTTCTTATCACGTTAATTTAATAGTTAGTAATGCATTAACTTATATGCATCCAAAGCAATAAAATGATAAAGATTTATATTGGATGGGCTTTACCTTTTATAAATATATAGAGTCAAAAATTAATATTATTTAGAAGTATATTTTTTCCATTTAAATTCATTTGAAGTATTTAACGTTCTCTTTGGAAACAGAATGGGGAAATTGTTATGTTGCAACCATGTATTTCTGGCACACACGCCTTTTGGAGCATTGGCATTCTGGTATATTTCCGTCCCAAATGGCCTTGTAAGTCAGTGGCTTTGACCTCTGAAAAACAGGGGGTAATTCACAAGCCAGAGGTGTTTCATAATGCTGCCTTGTGAGGTCCTCTTTCGCATGTATGAACTTGGATTTGAACCCCGCTATCTTTAGCAGGGTACATCATGCCATAACTCGAGATCCGAAAGAGTTTTTAGCATCGCCAATGCCTGTTGAAACGGTAATTCAATAAAATAATTCTTTAACACGTCTTACGCTGTTAAATGCACACGCATTTGCGCAACCGAACAGTTTATATACATTTATAATAATTATATCATGATTTCAGGCATTTGTAAATATATATTTAGATGAAGTGTACCAGCATTTGCGTGGAGGAAGAGTGGGTAACAGGTATCAATACACCCGACCAGGATACGAACTTCGATCTCCCCCTTCAACATGACGGCTAGAAAAATTCTCACAATTTAGCATGGCCATATCAGGGACACCCACCTTAAATGCTTTCAGAAATATTTCTACAGGTCATTTTAACGAATAAGCAAAATTTATTACTTTAAGATATACAAACCCGCTTCGGTGATCATATGGTCGAAGGCGTAACTTTCGCAATAGACTAGAACTTCCAATGACGGGAGATCGCGGTTCAAATTGCGGTAAGGTGTACGCATCGCCGTTATTTACATGTGACTATTAGTCTTATTTAATTTCTCATTTGTTTATAATAATCTGTATATATATATATATATATCCCATTGGCTACACTACCTGTGGTTCGGTGTCACGATTGACAAATAAACCTTCTACCTAATGACTTGTTAACATGTTTTAGGAACAAAACTATCAGAGCGGAAAAACAGTGATTATGTTTAGAGGGTCTAAGGGTTGTATTCTTAATATAGTGATCTGCCCGTGAGAGGGAATTCCAGTTCTATTCCCTGTTTGACAAATATTATTTAATATCTTGGCTGATTTCTTAATAACACTTAAAATATAAATATTCATAGGCGACTATCATTTTCTCTAGCAGGGGTCTTGGGTCTCGGGTTTGACGCAAGAAAACATTTACTCTCATGTGTGGCTAAAATCCAAACTTCCTGTTTGAAAAAAAAAATGTTCAATATCTTGGCTAATTTATTGCCTACACTAAAAAAATATTCATGAACGATACTTATTTTTCTCTAGCATGAGTCCTGGGTTCGGAGCAAGAAAACAATTACAATTATGTGTTGCTAGAATCCGAACTTTCTTAATTGTTTGTATTTATAATATGATTAAAATAGTGATCTGCTTTTCATCGACAAGATGAACCTTTCTCAATAGTTAATGAATAATTAGGCCAATAATTTATCTATATTATTATATATCTACAATTACTTATATAAATAAATAAATGCTTCCGGGACTTTCTATCGCTTTTATCTTAAAATAAGGATTTACTAAAAACTCCTAAGCATTGTGAAAGTAAATTATTGGTCTGTAGAAACACTAAGCTTTGTGAAACTAAATAGGTATTTACAGTGTTGTAGAAACACTACACCAAGGATCATAAATGAAATAATATACTCTGTTACCTACTCTTACCTACTCTACGGTACTATTAGCGCAGTTTAACATGAGTTATATTGGAGTGTCGCACACCTTTCAATTCTATTAAATCACACCCGGTTTATACATGATACATTTTAGCATTTACAATCCTTGAAGGAATCTAGGTTTGGCTCTTGGTATGGTAAGCTATGTGTTAATGCACTTGGGGAGTACCTTACACTCTTTAATAAACACTTTGATTAAATCTAGCTTAATTGCATAGATGAGAGCTGGTGAAGCTCTGATGGACTAACAGGCGTAGAGCAGGCGGCCGAAATCGCGCAGACCAGGGAAAGTCTGAGGTTGGTGGGTAACCTTGTAGAGGCTATGGTTGTATATTTGGCCGACGTTGTCCGCCGACGGTCTTCAAGGGAGCAGTTGCCTCCAACCACCATGGCTCCTGAGGGCGTGCGTGTCTCCGTCCAAATCCCTGACATACAGTCCCTGGGGGACCAAAGCCTTGGTTCCCTCCTGGACATGCAGGACCGTCAGGCCCTATGGTCTTTAAGGGAGCTGTTTCCTCCAACCACCGTGACTCCTGAGGGCGTGTGGTTCTCCATCCAAATCCCTGACATACAGTCCCTGGGGGGCCAACGCCTTGGTTCCCTCCAGAACATGCAGGACCGTCAGGCCCTATGGTCTTCAAGGGAGCAGTTGCCTCCAACCACCGTGACTCCCGAGGGCGTGCGGGTCTCCATCCTAATCCCTGATATACAATCCCCGGGGGGGCAAAGCCTTGGTTCCCTCCAGGACACGCAGGACCGTCAGGCATACCAGGACGCGCGTTCCAAGAACTGCGGTCTCCAGGTACTTCAGATTCCCAGATTACCTCCCCTATTTCACACGCGTGGCCTTCTGGGGTTAGAACCGGGCGTATTGGCAGGAGGCGCACAATGCGGCCTAACAGAACTAGGATTCCAAGAACCTCATTGGACAATAATATACCTATAATAACAATAGCATCCCCTTCACCAGTTTTAAATTCAAACAACACTCCGACCGATGATTTTGATGTAAACACTGTGATGCGCAAGCTGATGCCCCATTATTTTTACCTCATTATTTAAAGCGTAACAACCTATTAATTTATGTAAATTTTATATATTATTTTGTCAAAATATATTTGTGAACATTAAATGATATCTAAAATAATTTCAAGGTCTTCATAATTGTATTACCTATGAATTTTTGTAAAAGTTGTGTATATATATATATATCAAAATATATTTGGGAACATTGAATTTCTTTGTTGTTTAAGTGGCTGATTTGTTTTGTGTAAATAAATATTCCAAGCATACTTTTCATGGTGAGCTATATTTGTAAAACTGCTTTTATTAATTTAAATATTAAAAAAATGGCATAAGTGATCTGGTTCAAAATTGGTATCGAGGGAATTCTTTTACATCATCAATAATACAGTTTCTTTATTTATATAAAATAAATTAATTTAAACATAGCTTACAAAAATATATAGAAAGTTTGAATTATTTTTTAATTAACCAGGAAAATTGAATTCAAAATGAAAATCAAGGATTAGTTTTTTCATGATCTATAAGAATAACCTACTTTTTATTTTACAATTACCAAATAATTTCGAGTGATTTACAAATAATTTATTTTTGAAAATTTAAATTTGGTTAAATATATTAGAAAAATTTGGTTTAAAGTTTATATTTACAGATTGGTTATTGTGACCAACAAAATTATGTGTTTGTTTTTATGAATAAAACAAAGTACTTATTAATTGGTCCCATATTTCAATCAGAAATATTATTATAGAATAATAATTAATTTTTCACTTTTTGGATATAAAATTTCTATTTTATCTACAGAATATATGTTTCACTATATTGCATTTAAATTAACTAGACCCCTAACAAACTTTGTCTCTGTAAAATAACATCCATTTATTATTTTCATTACATGTTACAAATAGTGTTTGTCTAATTAAAAATACTACAATTAGTCTTATAATTTACATTATTATTGTTATTTAACTGGAGCTCCTCAAGCAGATACACTAAAAATGAAAATATATTAGAAATAATTACATGAATAATATTTAAAACAATGTTTACATGTCTTTATTAGTATCATTTTCTCACACAGAGTTTGTATCATTTTAATATATATATAAACTAGCTGACCCGGCAAACGTTGTTTTGCCATATAAATAATTTTTAAGTAATTTCTAGTGTAGACAAAAAATAGCTTACTTATTGTAAGTGTGTAAGAATGTGGTATATGCGTGAAATAGGCATGGAGCGCTGTGAACGATGAGGGAATATAAAAATAACAAAAGGCAAACATTATTTTTAAGTTATTATAATTTATTCCTTAAAATTATATATCATTAATTAATCAATTACGACAGTAACACTAACAAACAATATCAATCTCTTAATGCCATAGCGTGAACAATATTTTTTGTTAGTCCATCTTTAGCTAACACAAACAAACTGGATGGTTTACCCACTCGAGAGCATGCCACGTATAATTGTCCGTGTGAAAAACATGGTGTTCTCAAATCTAAGCCACAAATAGACATCGTTTGACCTTGGGATTTGTTGATAGTCATTGCAAATGCCAATCTAATCGGAAACTGAATACGTTTGAATTGAATTGGCACATGACGATTGATCAGTTATCGACCGGGGATGAAAAATGATTAAATTACTAAAATGGCTATTAAAAAATAGGGGTTGGTGATAAAAGGGTAAAAATTTAGGGTTGTATGTATTTTTTAATGCGACATAATAAAAAAAATAAAGATATTAAAAAAATGTCTAAAAATTATAGAAAAATGTTAAGGGTGGACAACCCTTATCACTAAGGGGTATGAAAAATAGATGTTGGCCGATTCTCAGACCTACTCAATATGCTCACAAAATTTCATGAGAATCGGTCAAGCCGTTTCGGAGGAGTACGGGAACGAACATTGTGACACGAGAATTTTATATATAAGATATATATATACTACCTATGTATCTTAGGTTTAGTCCTGGTTTGTTCTCAGTAAGGTGTAAGATATACTCATATAATACATATTCTAAAACAATCTCTTTTTGTATATATACATAAATATTCCAAGTGTTTTATGAATAAATATTATAAAACTGCTATGGTTGTGTTTTAACGTTTACACCCAAACACACACACACACACTCCTATCCTATAAATACAAGTTAATTTGGCTTAGGAGCTCAATCTCAAACATTATGGATAAGTTGAAACGTTCAGAATAAAATAATTACTACACCCTTTTACTTTCTCTTTGGGTAGCAATCTAAAGTCACAACAGTTTATAAATGAATATGACAATGTTACCCTCTCCTTCCTGTCTTTGATTCTCCAAACAACTTATTCTAGGGATTTAAAAATAATAATTATATTTTATTTCTAGTTTTTTTTATTGACAATTAGCAATTGATTAATTTAAAACATTCATAACATGCAGCCACAACAACAACATAGTGTGTTTTTTTACAAGCAGCAATATTATTTAGGTCTTGTGACCAATACAATTAATTAAGACTGTAGTACAACATGAATTATATAATTGTTATAGCAAAAAAAACATATAATCAATCTTTTACCTAATAAATAACATCAAGAGAAAATATAATCTCTTCTACCATCTAGAAAATGAGTATGAGTCACCTCCAAAATAGTTCAGAACATGCTGAGAGGCGCTAGAATGCATATTGTCATCAGAACTCTATATAATATAATGTAAGAGTAGCCCCTAAGACCATGTAGCCACCGAAGCGGGTTAATTTTAGTAGCTAGCATTCCTGTAGTAGGGTTTAGCTGATGCAGTTCAAAATAGTACCCATTCTCTTCCTACCAAAACATTATGAGATACTACTGAAGCGCATCTTAAGAACTGTGTGTATCAGCGATTCTCTTGATGGCGTTGTTTCTTGGTTCTAATGTCTATGTCCTTGTTTCTTGTTGCTCCCTAGACATGATTTTTTTCCACTTATGATGATGTTGGTACATTGAACCATCTTTTATACTCGCCAAGTGGTGTTGTGTCTGCTAAGATAACCTTATTTAATTCGGGAGTGGTCTTTTCCATGGCCGATATGAGGCTCTTGACGTAAGCGTTTTTTTTCGATGCAGCATTTATTGAAAATGCATTACCACATCTTGTTCTGTTTGTTTCACAGTTAGTCTGCTTGTTGCGTATCGTCATCATTAAACTACCCTTGAGCGAATTTTCATCCAAAACCCAACTATAGAGTTTTATTTGTAGGGTCAAATGATACCAAGATTCAGTGGCAGAGAACAAACCCCTGTAGGTCTGCTCGTGCAGAGGTTGAGTGTAAAAGTGCCCCTGCGTTAAAGAGATTGAGGAAAATACTTGTACATTTTTGTTTAAGTTAATGTAAATATCAAATTTATCCATAATTGATTTTTATATCAAATGTGGACATTGAATTGCTTGACAGCAATTTTTTTATTTTATGAATTAAATACAAAAACTAAAAATAACTATTTTGTAACATCAATGGCAGTGTAGAAATCGTTCCCTTTTATAATATGCATGTGTAGGTTGAATAGTTGGTGTTCTTACAATCGTAGGCGGCAGGTCTTCTCATAAGCCACAGCGTAATATAATACCTACTAATAATACTAGCATTTTTTGTCGCCATTTTCCTTGCCCTTCTTATCTTCATTAGTTTCCTAGAAGCAATCTACCACTTGACTAAAAAGGTGTTTATCAAAAACATTACGCTGATGAAAACTATCGAGTGGTTTGGAATAAAGTTAAAGTATGAAATTAAAAGCACCTAATTAGTTAGAAGTTCTTTTTGAAAAAGTTGTAGTCTATTAAACATGGTTTTTAGAGGATGTTTAAAACAATTTTCTTTGAACCAACCTGCCTTGGTGGCATAGTTGGCTAACACACTAGATTCATATTGAGCTAAACTGCTGAGGACGGGAAAATCGAGGTTTGAATTTTGCTTGGATGAACTGGGGCAGTCTAGGACAACTGGGCACCGCCAATCGGGCACTGGCACGCCTGGGTGCCAAGACAACTGGGCGACATTGTAAAACCACAATTATTGTTTTTTATGTAAATATTCATTTTTGGAGTTGTTTTAAAATAATCATAACAGAAGAACCTTAATTTGTTTGTATTTATAAAGTTAGACTACTTAATATTTTAAATTACAAAAATTATAAACACATAAAAAAACATGAAAAATACTTAACCTAACCTAATTTTAGTTTTTTTCTTTACAATCTATTAAAAAACACATATTTTGTGGTTTTTTTTACAATTTTAAACACACATTTTTAAGTTCACACTAAGTTTATAAGTACAAACAAATTAAATTTGTTATGAATTTTTTTAACACAGCTCCAAAAATGAATATTTATGTAAAAAAAATCATTAGATTTTTATACTGGAACCCAGTTGTCTTGACGCCCAGTCTTGCCAGCGCCCAGTTGGCCACGCCCGGAACCTGGGGTGGTTTGTCCTAAATGGTTTTACGCTCACCCTCCACATAAATGCGGGTGCACTTCCTCTATATACAACCTTCCCAATTTCTAACCCATTAGCATAATTAATACTTAAAGCCCATACAGATAGTAAGAGGTGGTGCTAAGTATTATTATTCTTTGAGCCAAGGCTAAGCTTTCTTTTATATTTTTAATTTTAGGGATTAGTTTAAAAAATGTTAAACCCAAATCCACAATTACTATTCAAAAAACCTTTGAAATAGGTTATAGAGGTATAGTTTAAAATTGTCTTGCCTCCATATGTTGGGGGCATGCCCGAAACCCCCCGTGTTTTAGGCGCATTGGTTGGATAAATCAAAAATTTCCGCCCCTAACAAGGTTTAAAATTTAAACAAAATTGTTATAACCATGTTCAAAAAATTTTGTATTTTAAAGATTTGTCATCAGTAGGCCTAAACTACCTTTACTACTACTTTTAATCAATTAAAAACCAGGTCGGAAGCAAAGAAATAATAATTTAATATCTTTTCTGGGCAACTTTGGATACTTGCTAATGAATAAAAAAATCTAGCAACATCAAAAATCTAGGTCACAAAAGGCCATGAACCAAACAAGGATTGCAACATAAGATTACATAATATAAATTTTTATCAAGAAAAATACCTTATTGATGAAATGACACCAGACTTCTGTGTGCAGATGAACCTTAGTGTAAAAAGTCAATCCAAATAAAATTATATTAACATTGCTTAGCTTCAGACTCTGTTTTTAATTAATTAAAAAAGGGTTAAAGGGCAAAAAGTATAAAAGGGGGAAAGGGGGGAAGTAGCTAATACAAATAAAAATGGCAAAAAGCATAAAAGGGGTAAAAAAAAAATTTGATCAAAATTTCAAAATTCCGGCTTCCATGTGCACATGTTTGTGTGAAGAGACTACCTATGAAATATAATAACTATCTAATAGCATTAATATTTCTTTGTTTTTTAGTTTTAATTCATTTAGATAAATCCACGCAAAATTGTAAAATTCCACTCCGAGGTGAACATGTCCATGCAAAATCATACTAAGTTTTCAATTTAAGACCTCTGTGTGCAGTAGATATTGCACAATGCTCATGACAGACAGACAAACAAAGTTTATCACTACTAACAATTTCATTGGAAACTTTCCAAATATAACCATGTCGCTTCGAATCCTACTCACCCTTCCAGTGGTCTCTGCTTCAAAAGAAAATTCACTAAGAACTGGTACTTGAGATCCACCATGTCACAGGAACATCTCGTAGGACTGACAATGATGTCACTTGAATAAGAAGATGTCCTTCAAGAGATTGACCTAGATTCATCATTAAAGACTTTGCAGAAATGCAGTTTGATGTATAATAATTTGTATACATTATATTATAAATTTATAAATATAGCATGTAGTATGTAATAAAGGTTAATTTTCTAATAGGAGAATATATAAGATATTGTAGACATTCTTAAAACTATGTAAAATGTTACCAAGTTATGTTAAGTTTGGGGATTATTTTCATATCACGCCTAGGTTAAGTTAGGCTTGGAGTTACTAGGTTTTGGGGATTATTTTCATATTTTATTATATCTCTATGCCATATAGGGGCTGTCAAAAAGCATTCTCGCTTAGGTGTAAAATTTACCTTGGACCACCCCTGAATATATCCCAAATAATTTATGTGGTAGGCCTATGCTTGCTACAGAATAAAATTAATGTGTTCATCATTGGAGAGTATACTTTTTTTCATACTCTTAACACAGTAAGTAAATTATAATGTAAACTCTGAGGGTATTATATAGCCTTTACTCATGGACGTGCCTGACTTTCCAACTTGGTGTGTGAGGTGTGGGGTGCACAAATTATTTTTAATTTTACCCTCATTAATCACTACTTATTTTAATGTAAATCGAACCTAATCTAACATTGTCCAATAAATATGTGCTTCATATTCATGATAGATATTCTCTTTAAACTGAACATTAACATTAATTAAATATTTGAAGATTTAAACTACAGGCCTACTAATAAGATTGTTATTATTTATGTGCTATTTAATGAGCATTTAATTTAAATGAACATTGTCTTCACCAAACGCCCTTTTTCTGCTTTAAATAACTATGTATATAAACTTTATTAAATAATATAAATTCTGATCTTGTCCAAAACATCTTTATGTATGTGTGTCACAGCCATGTGATTAATCATATTCTAGATGAACTGTTTCTCAAGTATGTTTTAAGGTGGCATAGATAAGTAAAAGCTATATCCACCATGCAGGATGAGCTTGCACTTGCAGAGTTACTGTTCACATACAATGCATGAGTTAAATACTGAAATCTTTCAAATAAGTAAACTATTTAACAAATATATCAATTAAATTCTTTATTAAAGAAGACTTTCCCATAAGGTACAAATATTGAGTGCTTATGAAAGTCATAGCATTATTTCATCATTTGAAACAGCACAGCCTTATCAAAGTTAAATTTATATTTAAAATTGATTTTTTTTTGGAGGTGACACTACTTGCTTCCTCAAAGTGTCAACTGGTAAACCTTTTTTCTAAACTGCTACACAAGTAAACCATTATAATGATTCACCCAGTTTACTAATATTTGTGAAGGGCTAAGCAAATTTAAAATGATCAATCAAATTCAAAATAACTTTCCTAAGCTCAAAATGAATAATTATACCTGAAAACTAAAATGTTGCTGATGGTGTCTGTGCATTTTTTTAAAATATTACAATAGTTTTATATATATTTAAAACTTTTAAGGTAACTAACTATTTATATTAAATTTTTGTTTGTCAATTTCCTTGAAACGCACATCAGCACAAAGGGATGATAATGGAGTCTATTTGCCCATAATTCACATGTGCGTCTTGGATGTTTCATTTGTTTTTAGGTACAAATACATACAAAATAGATAACTTGTAATTCTAACTATTTTTTTTTAAATGTGGTTCCAAACAAAGTCCAGGGAAACTAATGCATACCTCACAGTTGTAAATGGTAAGCTATTCGCTACTTTTTCCTTTTTTATGAACAGACTTTGTCTCTTTTACAGATTGCTTACAAAGCCACGATACTCAAACCACAGGGTGCATTGCTAGTATATATGGATGTGTGCTTATGATGCACATGTTCATTGTACACAGCAAACATGTTAAAATTACAGAAATAATTTGAATAACTACCAACAAGATCAATATTCCCATTAATCCTCAAATAATTGCCCATGACTCGTAGTGAGGAGAAAATATTTATCATGCTTAGGGGGAAAAGTGTTCCTCCATTGTAGTTTGGAGTATTATTTTTAGGGAACAGTCAAACTTGCGACATGGTTGCCACGACAAAGTTGCCTTTCACCATACAAGATTTGTGTGATCATACTTTTGAGAACTTGGTGCTGTTTTTCCATTTGATCAGTTCAGTAAAATGGGTTTAGTGGACTATTAATGCCTTGCAGTGGTTATTTTCTGATAGGTCCTAGTGTGATAATAATAAATAGGATTAAATTTTATGTGCATTAATGACCAACTTTTTCATGTAGCCATTTTCACACATTATTTCAAATGATGAGGATTCACCTTGACAGATTTAATGATAGCTCACAAATTTAAAGTTTGTCTTTTGACAATATGTATACTTACTAGAGAATACTTTACAAAGATTGATAAAAATTTTGCAGAGTGATATCATCAGGTGGATCCATGGTCTAAGTGTCAAGCTCATTTTGTACCACCACTCACATGCGAATACATTTTCTCTAAAGTATAATTTCATCCCTACTCCAATAATGTAATTAATATATACATGTAATTCAATCTTGTAATGAAGTGTTGTAAAAAAAATCTCCAGGAAAAAGAATTATTGTCAAATTTGGGTGAACATTTATTTAAATCCCATTAAATTAAAACAAACATATTCAGATTATTCTAACTTATTGAATATAATTGATTTTTAGTGGATACCAGTTATTATAACTCTCTTCAAAATTCATGGTTTATAAACATTTCAAATTTCTGGATCTGTACTTACCATTGTATTAGCAGAGCTGTTAGATTTGTCTGAAGAAAATTGGGAATATAAATGTCGCTTTTTCACCCTTAACACACACTAATTTGAGACAAAGGCCCCTACATTGTAGTTTAAGGACAAATCCACACTGATCGATTCACAAGGTCGGATGACAGTAAACTAGTATGGCCACATGTGTCTGAAATACTGGTGAGTATCTTTATAGTCGTGACCCAAAGTCTTTCACGTTTATGATTAGTTGTTATTTATTTATTTAGCACCGCGTCTTACTACCTGTTTGGGCTATACGCGTAAGTACTAATTATGCTAATGGATTAGGAATTGGGAAGGTTGAACTTAGAGGAAGTGAACCCGCATTTGCGTCGAGGGAGAGTGGAAAACCAGTTAAGAAATAGTTTCAGTTAACCTGACCAAGATTTGAACCTCAATCTCCCCATCCTCGGCAGTCAAGCTCAACACGAAACAATCACGTTAGCCAACTACACCACCGAGGCGGGTATGAGTCTTTGTTGCTATGCTGTAATCACATAGTATGGCCCCCCCTCATATATAACAGGCATTCTTGTCATGGTGACCAGGTCACAAGTATGGGTGTGCCCTTATGCTTATGGAGAAAGGTGGTTCAGAACTATTATTTTAACCACTTCTAATACTAGAGTTACCAGTATCAAGATTTGTTCTTCATTAATAAATTTTTATATATGGCACACTAATTTAATCAAATACAAGCAATATGTTATAAATACCAATAACAAGATTCAAAAATGTTCAAAAGTATAAATTAGGTTATCTGATTTTGTTCAGGAGAAAAGCCGTATCAGTGCAGTTGGTCCGGATGTACGTGGAAGTTTGCAAGGTCAGATGAACTCACGCGTCACTTCAGGAAGCACACTGGCCAGAAGCCATTTCGATGCCACATGTGCCAGAGATCATTCTCGCGGAGTGACCATCTTAGTTTACATATGAAGCGCCATTAACTTTGTCACATGGAGCACCACTGAGTCTTAGGATGAGTGCCTTACACTGGTAGAGTTATAGGCACAAAACTTAATCAAGATGACTTGATATAGTATTTAAACTTCCTTAAGGGTAATTTAATATATTACGTATTGCAACTGTTATGTGAAATTCGATGCGTTAAACATTTATTTTATTGTTGCTTAAAGTATTTTTCATGTGTGTTTTATTATTTTCATATGAGTATGTTTATTAACTACTACTGAAATTTGTTAAAGCTAATATTTGTGGTTAGTTTAAACAGTCGTCAAGACATGTAGCAACAAACAAGCATGAATGAAATCCATCAATGAGTTCCTACAGCCTTCTGAGACAATAATTATATTACTAATGATTTCAAAATATTTATTAACTATAGCAGGATCTTAAAATGAAACGCTGCCAGTTTCTTCAAGTCAAGCTTAATACTATTAATTTGGCTATATCTTAGTGGAAATTACTATTACTCCTTCGTAAGATTGGGTTTAAGTTATCGATATTGGATTGGTTATGTCATAATAGAGTATTAACTCACAATATAAGGGCAAAAATGACTTTTAAGTTGTGTTTCATGTATATAAAATGGTGATCAAGGTTGATTTGATATAACATGTGGTAGGTTAATTTATGTCAGCCTACATATTATGCAAATCATCAGAATAAAACGCCATGTTTAATTTTATTCTTAGCTTGACTATACATTAGGTGTCCTACAGTTTATTTTGACTCGGACCGATATTTGCATAATATTCCTTCACATGTTTTTCACACAAAAAAAGTAATCAAAAATGCCATGTATTCAAATAAGGGGATTAACAAAATTATATTTTATTATATATTATGCTTGATTAGTTTATTAACATCATGCAACTTGAGTACATATATAAAACTGTGATTAAATATATTGTTGTGTCCACTATTTAAATTATTTATATGTTTTCACAAAAAGTCTACATAAGTATAGACAGATCAAATGTTACTTATTTCGTTTTATTTAGAGCTAAACGTTTCTCATAAATCTTCCACAGATAGTCAGATAGTAATAAATAAATAAATAACAGAAATACACACTATTAATTCTAAAAACTTTACAAACTAATATGTAGATAACCGTTAGTATAAGCAATTGTTATCTAAATATTTACCACTCTCTACTCAAAATGAAACTGTATTTGTTAAAATCCTTTAAAAATTTTTAAAATTTGCGCCCAGTTTTCAGTTCATTAGTTGAAACCAAGCTATTTAGTTCATAAAGTGTTACCAAACTGAAGTTTATTATTGATTTGGTTATAAACACACAAAACCAGTTGTGATACATCAGTGCGAAAACCCTATGGCCATTAATATTGAGACCAATTCAATCTGGAAAACTGGCCTACCTAACGATTCTGAGATAAACATTCTGAAACAGCAATACATTCCTCATCAGCATGTAGTCTAAGCATCCCTATATTGAGGTTGTATAGTCAAGTATCTTCCAAAGCATCTATTTGTGGGGATTCTTGCTGTCTCTAGAATACCAAGCTTACTGTAACAATATGATGACTGACGAGCATACCCTTTTATTGACGCACATTGGTCAGTTTTCTGTCAAGCTCTGTGTTCAGGTTCATTTTGTGTCTATTTTAAGACTTAAGTACTTAAACCTGCCAACCCAACTAATTCAGTATTTAGTCCTTTTGGGTGGAATGAGAGTAGAGGAGAGGATCTGTCGAACTTACACTTTTTATAAAAAGATGTGTGTGTGTGTGTGTGTTTTTTGTGTTTTTTATGATCATCCTTCAGGTTCCTAACTTCCTTCCAGAAGTTGAAGGTGTCTCTTACAGTGTTGTATATAGGGGTAAGTGGTGCATTTGCCCGCCTCCCCCCATCCTCCTCCTTTTGCCAATAATATTAATACATGCTTAAAAAGGATTAAATACAACTATATTATTGGTATTTCTGGTTGCTTATTCATCGAGGATAGGGCAGACATGTTTAATCAATACACAAGTGTTGTACTATTTTATAGATAACTATTTTAATTACATAATATTATATACATACATGCTCACAAAGCCGTAGTACCTATGGGTAAAATATTATATTTCTAATTTTTGCTAGACCATGAAGAGCTGTACATAAACCTACATTTTCTGATTAAATATTGGACACAACTACCGTCTATCCCTATCTGGAATTCGCATGTTCATACGAAGTAGTACATAAGCCATTGTCTCAAACTAGGAATGCCATCTTAAGCTAGGTAGCCAAACTATATATTTTGATATCTGTACATTCTAAAGTTTCATATACCCAGTTGTAAATGTTGGTTACCTTTTAGCTCCTCTAACACTGAGTATACATTGAATACATAGGCTCAATTTTAAGACCAATCTTATGACTTAATTTCCAAAAAGTATACCAATACATGCATTAAAAGCATCCCAAAAATTCTCAGTCGAAAAAAGTACCAAAAGATTAGTTTTGATACATTTTATTCCGCTCCCCTCCTCCCCCAACCAAGTACCTCTTTCAGTTCTCCATGGGTCTCTCGAGATTGTTCAAACCATTTCCTTTACTACAATAGGCGTGTCATTATCTTATTATCTTGCAGTGCTAGGTTAATGTGAAACAATAGAAACAATTTCATTTTCATATTCAAGAAAGCTTTTTGAATTACAGTTACACAGTGGCTGACTTGTTACTTGACTGTTCCAAGAATTCTTTAAAAACTGTAATATTTAATCATATTAACTCATTAAAGGGGCAAATTAAATCATTTAATTGAAAGAGTCAATTGTGACACAAGTGGCCTAAATTTGTATCTCGTTTAATAAAATTTACTGATCTCTAGTGGTGCCCCTCCTACAAAAATAAATAGAATATACAAAAAAAATCTACATTTAAAAATGTTTTTACTTTTACATGCAGCCATCTTTATCTCCCCCTCAACCCCCCTCTCTCTCTTTTTTTTTATTTTACAGCCAATAGAAGGTTTAAGTTAGTAACTAGGCAAGCTTTAGTTTTGGGTTTGTAGAAATGCCGATGCTATGAACAAATCCAAAATCATTTGATATTTCGATCCATCTTAGAAATTGGATGACCTTGAACAACAAAGCTGTGTCCTACTTTTTGATAGTTCCCTTCATTTATTCTAAAATGTAGCAGTAAGCTTATCTTTCTTGGTTCAACTATGGCGTTGCTTATAAAATAATATCATACCATACAATCAAGTTACTGTTCAGCGTAAGCCTAGTGTAAATTACCAACACTGAATAACAGAGGTAATTTATTATACTAAATCTATAAAAGACTAGTGTTTATAGAATGTTCAAATACATTTAAACTTTGTTATAAGAATAATATTTTTGAGATAAAAATAGCATAATTTAAAGATAATCTTATTTATTGAAATTTCCCCTATCAACACCACTGCTTGTAACAAACCAGCTTAAATATTTTTTGTACAGTTGGCCCTAACCATATTTCTGCAACCCAAGGTGTGATCAGGTGTATGGCGCTACTCTAGGGCGGTTGAGTTAAAAAAAAATTGATTGTGTACCCCCAGATTAAATTTATCTTCAAATTTGTACCCCCAAGTATAATATGAGTTTTAGTTTTACATTCTATAATCTACATCTAGGAGAGAGAGGAAGAGAGAGAGAGAAAAATGGGGTTTCCAGATTGCATGGCCTTATGTTCGGGTCTCTTATAGCTTGCCCTAAAAGTAGTCAACTGAATAAGGCAATCAATATATTATAGGAAGTAAGTAGTACCAATATTTGTTCTTGTTTCTTAGGATCCCCCTTGTTCACCAGAATTGTTCATTTTCACGGTAGTTTCATGTAATTAGCATATTTTAATTGTGATAATAGTGTTATTTTATAATATTGCAAATAGTTGTTTAGCATATTATTTTAATAACCGTGAACCTGTGATGAACAAATGTGATGATTATTAAATAGGTATTTTACAAATTAAATTAAAATCAACACATGTGTGTTATTTGCCTACAAAATAGGATACAGTCTATCCCTTCAATCTACACTTCCGTCCAGTTGTTCTAAGATATGACAGAGTATCAACTATTTTAAATTATTAAGATTGGAATATATGTAATATATTTGTTTAGTTATACATGCCATTGTAGTGACAGAGTATTAAGGCGCTGGCTCAATTCCAGGTTGTAGCTAAAATTTTGTTTTTATTACAATTTAATATTAAAATGCTCGACAATAAAAGTGTTTTTGTTCAAGTCTTTATGGCAGTTTAGGTTCATTTTTATTAATTAGTAAGTTTAATATATGCATAATTAAAGAGCAGGGTGATTTTGAAGCTTGAAGAGCTGAGCAAGTGTGATGCAAGTTTCACTTCCTAGACCTTATGACCACAATTGTGGGCCAGGTTAAATTAATTTAAGAAAATTTCCTTAATAAACTCAACCAACCACCCTTGTGGGCATGCAAACAAAGGAATAAATCTCATCCTGTCTGGTTTTGTCGGGGCTTGAATCCAGCTGAACTGAGGTGTTTTTTACCCAAATAGTTTCACTCCACACAAATGCAAATACACTTTTCTAAACTTTATCCTCCTAATAGTTACCCCACTATTATGAATATCCTGGACATGTATTAAAATTCAGGCACACACACACAAATTTCTGCCGCCACCTACAATCTCAATATATTATTTGATGTTCCTTGTGAGCTTATTAACAAATACATGTTAGAAGTATGTGTTTTCTTTCTTGCAATCCACCTGTTCATTTAATGACACCCTACTTAACTGTGGCAGCACTTTCTCTAGAGTTTGTGCACCTAAATAGGAGTAAGTCACTTATATCATATCCGTAACAAAAACAAACTACTACGAAATACTTCAATCATTACTTTGTTCTCTTGCATACAACCTTCATAACTCTAACCACAACTAAACACAATTACACAACATTTTTATTAAAGATATAACATTAAAATATCCTCTATCTTGAACTGTACTTGTGCTTATACAATAAATCAAATAAACATCCAATGGATAGATTTTAACATCCATTACTGTTTCCAGTCTGTGGTCTGGGCCAGTTTTCTTTATTAGAATCAAATATTTTCCACTATCGGCTGGCCTGGCCTGTCATAACTGCATATGTCTTATAATTAGAGATTAAATTTTTCTGGGAAATTATGATTCAGAAATTTTCCGCAGTGTTGGCCTAAGGTAGAGGGGTTAAATCGTAGAGTTGCCACCAATAGCCTATCATACTTCAAAATATAGTGTGTTAAGAGACAAGTGGGTTATCATAAGGTGGTAAAGAAAGGGGAAGGGCAGTTAGGAAAATGGGGGGGGGAGAGATAAATGTTGGGCCGACCTTAAAATCATATTAGTTAACTTATTAATGATAAAAAATTGAAGTATTATTTATGAACATAATGGGTCTACAAAGGCTCACATTCATTTGTTTCTTTACTAATTTTTTTTAGCACCGCGTCTTACTACCTGTTCGGGTTGTACGCCAATGTTCTGATTACTCTAATGTGATAGGGATGAGGAAGGTTGAATTTAGAGGAATTGCGCCCGCGAGAGTGGAAAAAGTATAAACATTGACATTTGGGCTATCTATATCTCGATTACATTAGTTCCATTTAATCAGTTGAAATTAATTTACAGAAATAATAATTGACAATTTTCAGTTTTAGAAAATTTTCTGGAAAAAATATAGAGAAAATTTTCTGTTTCACACCTCTACTTATAATCTAACTTAAGACTGATAGGCACAACATCCAGTCCCCAGCCATTAATGATTTAACAATGTGAAAGGGTAAACCCAAATTTCACCAATAATAAATTTTTCGGTCATGCCGGGAATTGAACCTGTGACCCTTGGTTCAGTAGGTAGACATGTTACCGACTGAGCTAAGGTGTCAGATCCAATGAATGGATGCAATGGAAATAAATTAATTTTTCACTTAAAACTTAAAATGCTGTTACATCGTTAAACCAATATAACCTTTTCTTATTATATGGACTAATCCTTTGATCCCGAAAGAGTTTTGAAATGCGCTCAAAAGCTTTGGTGGATTCACATACCAAGAGCTGGATTCGGAAGTGGATCTGGTTTTGAATCTGAAGGATTCAAACTGGTAACAGAGCTGGATTTAGCAAGTTAATGAATTTGAAAAGTATATATATTTAAAGCAAATTATGTATATGAAATCACAGAGTACACCTGTCACTGAGGTATTTTTATGTCAAATCATATTTTAAATATAGTATTAATGGCTATTTGGGGGTGGATCTAAGATTGCATTAAATGGATACTTTTTTAATTATCATTTTAATACCTAAATATTAATATTAGAGGGTTGCACTACATATAAGAGTTTAGCTTGCATTATCTAAATTTTTCTTTAGCTCCTAATTTGATGGATTTATGAAATACAAGTTACAACACTTATATTCTGAATTTATACACATTATTAACCAATGTGCAGCATGACAACCTATACAAAGTCGCTAAAATTTCCATTTCATGCTAAACCCAACCCACAAAACTATATTATTCATATCTTGAAATCTAATATAAATATATTTAAAGGCAATCAACTTTATATTTGATCATATAGGCCTACACATAAATAAAATATGTATTATTTAACTTAGCAAAGTTTTCATCAACAGAATCAAAACTAGTTTAAAGTATACGAGTTTCAGTTCATCCAGAGTAAATTGAGAAAATTAAAATAAGAGACCACTTTAGTCATAAATAAATTGGCAATACATTACCAACTTTCACTCATAATTCATTTCTTTCTTTAAATATCCCTTCAAGGATCAGATATGTCCTCATTTCAAATCATTGTTGAATTAATAGTGTATTTGTTAAGAGAAAGATGTTAAACCTTAATGAAATAAGTTTCACTGAATGTTTTGGTGCTTACTAAAACTTCAAAATGTGCTAAGGTCACAACTGTGAAACCTAACCTAAATTTGGTATCTTTATAAAGTCTCTCTCAAAATTTACAATTTCAGAATCCAATGCTTTTTTTTTCTTTTTTTCTATATCGATCCTAATTTGTCTAAGGAATGGAATCATTCCTTTACTTTGCAATACATTCCATAGAGAGTAAAGTTTGTTCATTTAAAACACTATAGTCTTTCATTCCATTAATAAATTCAATAATAGTAACAAATATGATAGAATTCTTGGAAACACCATTTCACTTACTTATTTCTTTATGCTTGTTGTTGACTTATTGAACACATGGTGCTATTTCTAAATAATTAATTGGGTCTATGAATAATATTCTTAAATTACTGCCTCACTGTGTGAGAATATTTATCTTGCAGCACATAGCTACATTATAGATGATTGTAATCTATTTGAAAGGATGTGTTAAAGCAAAATGGTAGATAGTATTTCATATTATGGGCAGTGGCGGCTCGTAGCTAAAATTAGTGGGGGTGCTGCTCCAGAAAATTTTTAGCCTTTGTTTTTAAAATTGTGTAAAAGAAAAAAAACATGTATAAAAAGAAAATTTATTCAGAAACTTGATAAAATCTTAACAAAAAAAAACCAACCCTTTTTACTTACTTTAACTTAAATTGTTACAGTTCAAGCTTGATCTATTCATTTTAAAATGAAATCCATTCTTCTTGTTTTAATTTGCGCAAAATGTTCAATAATCTTCTCCTTGATCTCTAGATGACAATTGATGAAATTTTTATCCATTGAAAGTACTGCAAGCGCATTTAGTCTTTCTGTTAAATAAAAGAACCGAAAAAAAAAAGAATCAAATAGAATAGATGGAAGCAGAATAGTAATCTGATTCTACACTCTTCTACACTTTATCACATTCAAGAATATGGTACACAGTTTTTAAGCACAACACACGCTGAATATAAAAAACTTCCTTCCACCATCACGCCAGAGCTGGCACTGTGAGAGCAACAGTGTTCTCTCTACCTGGCAGTCCCGCCTTCCTCCCCACCCCCCTCCTATGTGCGCATGCGCACAACAGTCAAACACCATGTCGCTGGCACTGTGAGGCACACAGTTCCATACAAAGATGTTTGTATCTTTTTCATAAACTAAGGGATGGCTAATGAAGAACTGACATTAAGCTTAAGGACTATATATTGTACTACAAAAATAAATAAAGAATTAAAGATAAAAGGACTCATATTAAATGTTATCGATAATATCAAGTGGAAATAGGGGGTGCTGTAGTTCTGCAGTGTCTATACACGAGCCGCCACTGATCATGGGAAAAGTGAACCTTTGCTAAATTGATTATGTCCATCTCTAGGCTGTCCCACAAATTTCAAAGTCATTCAAGCTATTAATAGTCATAGTGGATACAACCAAAATCTTTAATTTTTGAAATCATATGCCTTAAATTTGTAGCACCAAAACCTGAGCTTCAAACAAATACAAAAAAGCTTCCCTTAGTAGTGGTATAAACAATACTATTAGCCCTAGCACTTAATTATCGGAGCCATTTAAAAGTTCATTGACAATACCATTTAATGTGACCATTGATCATGTGATGGGATGTAATGCGCAATGGCATTGAACTTGTAGTAACATTAAACATTTATATATATAAAGTTACATTATGATATATCCTAAGGAGAAATAATTAAAGCTATGCCTTTGAATATTTGGAAAGGGGGGGAGAAATATATAAGAATACTTGTTTTAACTGGTTCTGAATATTTTCAAAGACAAGCATGTTATGGACATAAAATATTGGAATAATCGACTGCTCAAAATATCAGTGAGAAATTGTTTCTTTGAGCAATATTTGTTAGGGTCACAATCTACATAGTCCAGTAATAGGTCATCCACAAGAAGAAAATTCTAAAACAACCTTATCGGGTTCGTTCTTTAGGAACTTACTTGACACTAAAGATAATTGGTTTTGAAATGTTTGGGCACATTGGACTAAACTTGGCCTAAAAGTTTAGAAAACCTGATTTTAGAATTAATTTAAACTTTACGTTCATTATAAGGGTTTTTATGGCTTAATCTCATGAGAAGAGAGGAGTATGATTTTTACAAGAAGTGCAGTCCAATTAGGATGGACAGGGGTTGGGGAAACCACAATAATAAATCTCATGTGGATAACCACCCACAGTGAGACCAGGAACCTAGTCTATTGCTAGCTTGACACCTTAGAACTCATGGCTATTGAGTGTCTATTAAATACATTAGGACAGGAAGAAAAGTTTTCCCCACAAAGATGGAATACCAAATAATAGCATACTAAATAATCAAAGCTAAACTGCTTTACTTTTTTACTTGTGTTCTGTGGTTTTGGTTCGTATATGATTAGAGACTTATTGCATTTGGTATACTGTATGAAGTGTTTCTTCAATTGATATGCCTTCTCTTCTTTTTTATCATCTTACTAAATAGCATTGTTTAAGCACAATAAATTTATAATACCTTCCTATTCATATGATATTTATATATTTATAATGGACATTCCAAGTGTGACAACATCCATCCGAATAATATCCATCCACAATTAATTTTTGCTTTAAAATTTGTGAATTGAGCTATTTTTTTAATTTGAGGTATAAGTAACGAAATAAAAGCAGTAAATTTTAGGCAGACTAAAACATCTACTATAAAAGGATGTTTCAAATAAAAATTCCTAGATAAATATTTGATTTAATACAGTGTAATTTTTATAATTTTAAAATACTTATATAACAGAATAAAAACAACAGGTTTTTCTAAATTAAGTTAAATATTAAACAAATTCAAATATTCCTTTTTTACACAATATCACTTGGATAATATGATATATTATTTTAAACCTTCCTAATGTCAGAGGGCATTTAAAATCTAATAAAAACCAACTCTAAAACTCCATTTTTGAACAACTATTACAATGATATAACATTAATGTGGTGCTTAATTAAGCATGACTCTATTCTCTTTTATCATCTTTATGACATTTTCATGACTCAAAGATAATATATACTTTGTATGATATAAAAACTAGATATATTATCTATCCCTTGCGTATACATATAAATATCCAAGTAAAGAACATTCCTTTTCATGCAATAGTTTGTTAAACATAAAAAGTAAGATTTTTTTAACTTTGATCATGAATGTCTTTTTATTTATTTACTGTATTAAAAAGTATGAAACATATTTTTTGCAAATGGTGTCATTACCTGCAAGATTAAAAAAAAAGAACAGTATTTTCTGGGGGTTTTTTAGAGTCTGTCCAGCTTAGTAAAGGTGGTAACTTACAGCTAAAAGATGATTTATTTTGAAAACATTGTTTGAAAGTCACTAATATCAACCTATGTTGAAATAATTATTATTTTTATTGGTAATACTATATTATAAATCAAAATTGTTACGAAACACTTTGAATAATACTTCCCTAATGATTACTTTATGATTAGTTTTTTTTGAATGTTGACCCTTTATATAGAGGTTTAGAATGCACTTTTCTTATTTAACATGACACACACATTATACACAACATGACTGTTTCATGACGCCAACTGGAAAGAATGTCTGTTGGAAAGAAATTTTATAGGCCTATGCGCCACACAGTTGTGCACTCACACATGTGATTAAAGAGAGGGGGAGGTTAGGCCTAAAACAAGCATAATATTCTAACCATGTCTCGACACTACCACTGAGTGAATGCTTGTTTACAGTTACATAAATGGTTAGAAATACAGTTAATTTTAAGTATAATTAGTTAAAAAAAACAACTTTATATACATATTAATTTCAATGACTGGTGTTTATTAGCACTCCAGTCTTGTCATTCAAATTGCAGCACGGAGTGTCTGAAAATGATCATGTGAAAGAGGTTTGGCTAATATATCTGCTAACTGGTCTTCAGAGGGTACATGATTGATTTTGATTTCACCATTTTCATACCTCTCACGTATGAAGTGGTAACGTATGTCTATGTGTTTATTTCTCTTGTGAAACTCCGGGTTTCGCACCAGACGCATTGCACTTTGATTATCAATTGCTAGAACTGGCCTCTCTAATTGTTTCCCCAAAGTCAAGCAAAAGATGTCTCAACCAGATGACTTCTTTGGCCGCAGTTGATGCAGCGATACTTAGCTTCAGTAAAGAAAAGGGAGACTGTTGGCATTGACTAGCCCATATTACAGGGCCATTACTCATTTGAAACAGGTATACGGTTGTGGAGTGTCGGGTGTCCAAGTTGTTCGTGAAGTCATAGTGCAAGAAGCCAATTAATGGGGCTGGATTCACGCTCCTTGTAAATTCAATGTCATAGCTGGATGTGTCTTAAGTATCTTAAGATGCGTTTGATTGCATTCCAATGACTTAGTCCATATTTTGCCAAATATCTACTCACGTTTACAACAGCGTACATAATGTCTGGTCGACTAACTATTGCAGCAAACATTAAGCTTCCAACAGCTTCTTGATAGGGTACATTTTGTTCTTCAGTTTCCCCTTTGTTTGAACTTAAATGAGTGTGTGGATCAGCAGCCACACTGGTTGAAATAGAGTCTTCAAAATTGAATATTTTGATTATTTATTTGATATAGTTGATCTGATGTAAAAATTTAGATCCATTCAAATTATTTTGTTTCTTTCCAGTCCCAAAAAGGAGTTTGTCTCACTAATTGTGACTTCAAACGTTGTCTTCAGTTCATCGAGTAAAAGTTAAAGTGCCATTTTGTTTTCAGCCATGATCAGCACACCATCAACATAATAATGCAAGTAAAACCTTTGTTTCGTTAAAGTCACCTTGATAAACACATTTATCTGCAGTACTTTGGCTGAATCCAAACATTTTTTGGAAACTGTCAAACTTTTCATTACAATAACGTGGTGATTGTTTGAGGCCATATAGGAACTTTCTTAACTTGCAAACAAGGTTTTGGTCAACGTTGATTCCATCAAGTCGAGACATGTAGACGTCTCTTGAGCTCGTCATACAAAAATGCAGTTTTCACATCAAACGGCATGATTTTGTAGCTTTGTTGAGCTGCGATAGCGAGTAGGACTCATATGGAGTTATACTGCACTGTAGGAGATTAAGTGTCATTGCTGTCGATCCCTTTTTTCTGTGCAAAACTTTTAGCACATAGCCTTGATTTGTATTGTGAAATGTTTCCATCTCCAGTGTGTTTTACTTTGAAGACCCATTTTGAGCCTATAGCATTTTTACTTAGAGGTAATGATACTAGCTCCCAGATGTTGTTCTTTTCCAGTGCATCCAGTTCTTCTTTGATTGCCTCAGTCCACTGTCCTGCATCGAAGCTCTTCATGGCTTCCTCATAGGTCAATAGTACATATATTTCCACTAGGTTAACTTCATAGCGTTTGGGAGGTCTGATGACATCTCTTGGTCGCAGCTCGTAGTTCGCTTCAATGTGCCCAAGTTCTTCATCCCCCTGTTCAGGAGGTTGTGGGCCGACATCCTCCTGTTGAATATATTGATCGGAATGATGTGTGTTTTCTATCACTACTGGGATTGTGTTTAATTGAAAATTACATTTATTGAAACTGTTATTTTACATGTGTTTTTATCCAACAAACGATAGTTGGTTGAGTTTCTTGCTCTTTGGCATCAGTTTGTTGCGCATTTCCTTTGGTACATGTATGTACGAGTATGCCTCACTGTCAAAGGTTCTTAGATGTGACATCACAGGTATGGCTTTATGGTTTTGTCTTATAAGGTTGTTAGATCATTGTGATTTTATTTCATCATTCCTCTCTAAAAATCTCACAAGACAGGAGTATAATTGATCATTTTGAGCAGATTTATCAAAAAATATAGGAAAACTCTACTCTCAGATAATTTAATTTCAGTCAAACTATTCATGGCTTAGCAATAGTAATGGAGTTTCATAATAAGAAAGCCTCCCTCTTATTAATCAAAAAATAGTTGTAATTCATCCATCTTAATAGCTTCTGGAACATAATATAAAATTGTTCAACACCTTTGCTAGGAAATGTGAAAGAATTTATAATCCGCCTGCTCATAATTTATAACAGCATAAATGGGTTATTAAGAACCACACTGATTTGTAACCGAGTATCTGGAATTTATTGAAGTGTATTGGAAAGTATTTTTGTTTGAAGTGTGTTATGATTTTAGAATGAGTTTTAATTTCCACCTGAGTTGGACAATCCACCCAGTGTGTTATGATTTAGGAATGAGTTTTTAATTTTCACGTTAGTTAGACAATCCACCCAATTCCTTCCTGCCAAGATCTGATTGATGCTTGAACTATGTCCCAACTTATGCTCTTTCTTACATGCAGCCAAAAAGTCCTCATAATGTTCTTAGCTCCACTATTTTTACTTGAATATGTAGTTTTTATTATAATGCATTACAATTTGTTGTGGTTTGATACTCCATTTACATTTGAATGGTTGATAATCATAAATATTTTAACAATTTGGTGTGTTTTTGTGTACTTTCATGAAGGTAGAATATGAAAAGTTGAATATTCAAAATCAAGTTTCAATAACTTTGAAAAGGAATGGAAAGGGAGCGCATAATTTATCAATATAGGAAAGGGGAGGGGGGGCTATAAAGTTTTGATAACCATTGTTCAAATTGCACCTATGCTCAAATATTTCACAGAGAAGAATTCCTAGCCTCTGTCACTTGAGGGGTTTTGACTTCCAGCTATTCCTGCAACTATTAGAGTCCAATAGACCTATTCATTTTCTATGAATATATCACTTATATTTGTAAATATTAATATCTATGTATTAACATACTTTGGATTAATCTGAAACTAAACATAGTGAGCAACTAGATAATTGCCTATGATACTTTAATGTGTGAATGACTACCAAACTGTTATAATGATTGAAATAAAAAGATTCTGTCAGCTTGCAAGCAATGCTAAATTGAGCTCATAGCTACTTTCCTCACTGAGTGGTAACATTTTACTAACATCCAATGTAGTATGTTTTACAAACAAATAACTCTTTCTTTTCAAACCACGACTTTGGTATGTGGTTTATTAAATACCGCCAAAAACATACCAGGTTCTATAGTAGAAAAATCCAAATTATTCAGCCTCAAAAAGGAGTGAGATCTGAAATAGTACCAAGTTCAACTTGCAATGTATTTCCAAATAACTTGTCAGTTCTATTTAAGTCTATCTAGATATAAAGAAACTTAAAAACCTTATTTACACAATTAGATTTGAAAGTTGAAATTGTTACTATTTTAGATCTCACTCCTTTTTGAAGCTATATAGTTTGGATTTTTGTACTGTTGAACTTTTCACGTTTGTTACCTAAATGTTTTCTCAGTAGAATAGCAATACTTTTTGTGAAGGTTAGGTACAAAAATACTTTCATTTAAGTAGGTACTTACAGTTGTGGAATCTACTTACGAAGGCCTTTAAAATATTATGCCACTTGACTGTGATAAGAATTAAGAAAGTTCGTTCTCTCTACTACCCCTTTCCCCCACCTATTTTTGGGAATTGTTTTGAAAAGTTGAGATTTTGTATTTTACTCTTGGTTTATACCTCACTTAATACAACTATGCCACTTTTAAAGGTCCTTTGTGGACTGAAAGTATCTTATAGGTTTTGATGATCAGTGAGAGAGTGAGTACCCAAATAAGCGTTTTTTTAAGTCCTATAGCTCCCAAACTGCTTAAGGTAGAAACCTCAACTTTGGAAAGATGACTAAAATAATTTCTCTTAGAAGGACATTACATTTTTACATTCGTATCATTCTTTGGAGCTGAGTAAAAGGGGGGACAGAGGGAGTGTAAATGTGGCTTGAGATGTATTGTGTTTAAGATGTTTGGTAGTGCCAGCACTGCGTTGCTAAAGAACTTGGGGTTGTGTACTACTTAATGTGCACTTTGATTTTGTAGAAATTTGCGCTTAACACTATTGTTAAATTCACTATTTTAATTTCATTTGTATGTTTGCAAATTAAGTAATTATATAATTATGGTAGTGAAAATATGTAACTTTCCATATTAATGGTGAACGAGAGTATAAATTTAAAATGTTGGCAAAGGTTAGTAATCACTGCCATGAAGCATATTATAATTCATTGAATATATTTTTTTTAAAGAAAGTAACGATGCTAAAGGGAGTAATATTTGTTATTTTCTTTTAGCTCATGCCAAATCACCGACTCAAATTATCATTGAACATGTACTACTAAAGCTAGACAGAACATAATCTGAAACAACCAAGTAGCACATTAAAGGCAGTGATATCTTGTTTTTGTGTGTATTGTTTATAATTTATGGATACTGCACATATTCTGTAAGTGCATTTATATTTATTTGCTTCAATATAGTCAAGTGGCTCTGCAGAGACGTATCCCAAAAAAAGTTAAGGGTGAAGTGGTGGGGGAAGCATTAGCTGAAGTTTTTCTTGATATCATACTTAAGTGTAATTTTCTATATTGGTGTAGAAAATTAACTTTACAGAGCACAAAATGAGTACAATTTATATTATTTACACAAGCAAGCAAATAGAAACTTACATTAAATATTGAATTATTTACAGTTCAAATATTGATTGGTTGAATCAACTAATAAAATTTAATTTCCTCACTTTTCCATTTCTCTTTTTCTTTGATATATTTAACACAATGTATATTTACAACTAAATATAAGGGTATATTAGAGGAAATGCGCCTGAATTAGAGTGGAGAGGATAGCTAAAACACGCTGATAAATCACATGTATAGAATAATACCTCAGTGCACACAGCTTAGACTAGAAGAAACTTGACCTCTTCATCACTGGCAAGCCAGTATTTTGCAACCTGGGCGCCTTAGACCATGTGACCATTATTGTGAGTTTTTTCTCCTTTTAGCATACTTACTTTGACCATTTAATCGGTAATTACAATAACTTTGTCAATAAAAAGCAGGGATCAAATCATGCAAGTAGTATGTCGTAGTTAACCCTTATTTGAGCCCATTTAATTTGCTATTGTTACCATTCACTTTTAAAACGTCGCTAAACTATGTAGTGGCTACTTAAATATTTTTTTTAAACTATGACGTGTTGTAAATATTGTTATATTTCATATAATAGTATTCTACATTTTGAAAACAAATACTTTCCATTATCCCTTCTAAATATTTTTAGGGTGGGGGTATTTAGCTCCATCAGTCTTCTCCATCTAAATACACCCTTTGGCTCTAGCTCAGGAGCAAATGTTTGGAAACACAATACTTTCAATCTATTACTTTGTATTGTTATTTTAGTATATCAATAAATTGCGTAAGATTTTGTGTGTGACTGTAGGTTTATTATTGAACTGCTTGGTCGGCTTAATGCTAGGCTTCTTTTATTTCAACTAGCCCCACCTTGTGCGCCATCCTTGTTTCTCTGGGAAAAGAGAGTGCTCATTTCATCATGGAGAGAGGAGGGTTTTGGGGCGTCGATTTTCAGAGTTCTTTGTTTGCCCGCTCATAGTTCTCAGTAAATCAGATTGGTTTCCCTTGAGAAGGTGTGTAGCCAGACGTCATATGGAATCTCTCTTAGCGATGTTTACAATGACAAATTCCATAAAACCTGTTTGAGGGAGTCTGGGGATCATCTCAGCAAAACAGTAAGTGCTGCTTCACTGTCAGAAGAGAGGGGGGTGTCCAGTTCCAAGGAATGGAGTTTTTTTTTATGAAGATTGATGTGAAGTAGTAGCTGAATATATATGTGCCTAGGGTCCATGGAAGACATTGATGAGTAGTCAGCTTCTTGAAATGATGAGACAAAAGGAGATAGGCATTAAGTTTAGGGGCGGTCTGAAGAGAGGGTTTTTTCGTTGGTGCAGGATTTTTAATTGGAAAGGGGTTGAAAGGGATGATGATGATGAAGAAAATCCTAATATTAAAAAAGGATGATTAATGTTTTGTGCGGACCTTCCTGCCTTGAAAGTACCTTTCCACCTTGACCTTCTTTACTGTGGTGATGATTCCTGGAGGAAAGTGAGTGGCTCATGGGAATGGGCAGCGGGGGTAGAAGGTAGGGGAAAACACGAATGCTTCTGTGTGCAGAGAGGGGAAGGTGACTATTATTCTTGGGACACAAGTGATAGCTTGTGAAAGGAGCTATTTTATTTAGAACATAAAATTTCTTAAATCAAGGGAACAGCAGTATCTGTCAGTGACTAGGTTGCATTCAACCTCCTTGTAATTCCTGATGATCTACTTCTACTTAAGTCTAACAAACACACTTATATTCTCTTATATCTATTACACATAATAAATTGTATTTTCCACACAGTTATATAAACAGTATTTTAAAGATCTATTTTAGTTTTATATAGACTGAGAGGTCTCTCATTGTCAAGGCCAGTGCTTCCCATGAGGATAGTTGATAAACTAGCAGGTGGAAGTTATGATCATGAGGGATGGGTTGATTCTTTGTATGTTTGTGGAAAGGTCACTTAGGTGTTGTGCAATAAGTTTTTTTTTACAGCTCACCCTGACTTACATTCAAAAATTGTTGTATGGGTGTGCTTTAGTGTCCTTGGGCTGACTATAAGCAAATTATCACATATGATTCTTCTACAAACAAAAGGAGAGCCCAGATCCTATTGAATAACTTTGTGAATGACAGCAAATTCAATTTCACAATGATATGCTTTTTCTGAACTACCAAAAATTAAACTCAAGACCCCTAGAAAAGTAGTTAAGACTTATCGCTGATTAGGTGACCAGGTTAGTGTGTAAGGCACAGACACGAATGTATTTGTGAAACACATTTGAGTAAGGAACATTTTAGATAAGTTAATTAGTAAAAATTAACTTCAATTTTAAATATACATTTAATAGTATCAGCAAAATTGTGACTTGGCTATCATTAATCTTCTGTTCTTTGTTATACCTAAATACATTTGTCGACTAAGAAAAAAAATCCATTTTAAATATAAAGGATGGGCGGAATGTCATTATCTGATTTTAAATGGTCATGATTTTATTAACTATGAATAGATTTACACAAAGTAAGACGTGTTCTGTTCACAAGTTCATGAGAATTTTTGTGGTATACCTGATTTCTACATACACACCTGCATTGTTTACCTGGCATTGTAAGCGTTGTGGTATGTCATCAATTGTCTTGTGAAGGAAATCTTGGGAAACATTTCCTAACACAGCATTGATATGTTGCTCTAATTCTACCAGTCTTTTTTCGGTCACAAACAATAAAGGCAAAATGGGATGGGATGCCGTCCTGCTGGAAAATAACATAGTGAGCATTGTTCCATTAGAACACTGGCCACACATCTTGACACAGCATGTTGAGCTATCGGTCACCATTCAGATGTTTCACAAGAGGACAGGACCAATGACACTGTTTGAGATCATGCCACACCACACCATCTTTGGTCGCTTTTGCATTTTCTCAACCATTTTTTCTGTCAAATATTATTCCATGCGCCTATCACATTCCTCCGCGGATAATTCATGTACGTAATGAGTTTCCTGGGCAGAAAGTTTAGAGCTTTCTTCAGCACTGTACGCACCATGTATCTGAAGACTCCAATCTCGTCAGAAGCATAAAGTGTTTATTTAACAGGGCTGTGCTTGAACATTTCCCCCACTGCCTTAAAATCTCCAGGGTCTGCACTGTTGAAGGTTGTCTGTTTTTCTGGCCTTTACGGCCAATCCATTTATTATTAATTTTGTGTGGAAGTTTAGAATTGTGCTGAGATAAAGTGTAGCATGTTGATCATGAACACCTCGCCACCATTGATGCACAAGGATGACAGATTTCCAAACTTCAAAACTCAAAGCTATCTGGGCATGATCCTTCAAAGAGCACCAGCTTTCTCACTCACTCACGGTAGCTGTCGTGCTAATAAAAGATTTTCTCAGAGACCTTAAGAGTATAAAAAAATAATTTTTTTTTCTTATCAGCCAATAATAAACAAAAGTACGGTCATTTCAAATCAAAAAGCAACTTCCCACCAACTCTGTATATTTAAAATTTAATTTTGTTTTTCTTAGTTGACGAATGTATTTAATTATAATAAAGAAAAGAAAATTACCAATTGTGCGTATACTATTATGACTGTTTTTACAGAGATGAGAAGGAAAGACAACATACACATATATACACCCACATAGACATAATATTAGAGGTTTATGTGAAACAATTGATAGTTCACATAGTCAATTAGTGCATATTTGTAATCAACGATATGACTAGATCAACTAAGCAATTTAACACACAATTCCTCCTCTATAATTACAAAATCACCACTTATTTAATGACTGTATTGGTCCCTAATATATATAATATTTTATTTATAATTTTATAGGTACGGTAAGATATCTAATTAGATTTTAAATATCTATATCTACATGTATATAAATAAAGTTAAAATATACGAGTTCCAATTGAAATAAACTAAAATAGTTTGAACCCAACACAATATAAAACTAATGTAAAATACCACAGCTCTTTGACTAACATATTAAATAAATGTATTAACCACATTATATACTTAAACTTATAATTTGTCACTCCTCTTCCAATTGTTTTGCTGCAGCTCTATACTTGTGCATATCCGAAACCAAGCCTTTTGTATAATTGTTATTTCCGATATCTTCCATTATCAGATTCATGCATCCCATCCTTGGTCTTACTCGTGTATTTTTTCCTTCTATAATTACCTTTGTCAAACCCTTATGTCTGAGTATGTGGCCTATCATATTAACCCTTAGTTTTTGTAAAACATTTCCAAATCTTTCTCTCTTCTGTTGCCTTTCTTAGAACATCTGTGTTGGTTACTCTCTCTACCCATGATATTTTCATAGTTCCAGATTAATGCTTATAATCTTTTATTTTAGTTCTATTAATGTTCCATATTTCATTTTCATATAAGGCAACACTCCGTAAACATACCTAAGGAACTTTTTTCTTGATCTAAACTTATGCTCTTTGAGGTTAGCTATTTTTTATTTATCTTTTATTTTTGTGTGAAAAACCCTCTATGTCTGGTTTAGTGAACATCATAACTTTTGTCTTATTTTGGTTGATCTTCATGCAAAATATAGTTTTCAGTATTCCACTTTCCGCACAGACAGCACTATCATCAGCAAATCAGAGTCTCTCAATTAATTATATTCTTTTTTCATATTTTTTTTTCAGCTTCTACTTCATGATCATTAATCATAAGCACTGAAGTCTAATTTTTGTATAAATTGAGGTTTTGGACTCTTTATGTGATATTTAGTTTCTTCCAAATTTAATACATTTTGTTCCATTCCACATTATTAAAAAACTATGTTATGGAACAAATAGTCCCATTTTTATACGGTTCCATACTAATTTTTTGCTAAAACTATTTAGAAGCACATAATTCATCCAAAGTATGAACAAGTTAGGTGACTCACCATTTTCTAATGCAGATTTTCCTGTGTTTCATATATTCTGATGATGCTATTGAAAATATTTGCTTAAAATAGGGAACCATATTAAAATAAAATCTATAGTATGGAAATGTTTTGTGGAAAATTGTTTATTTATTTTAGAACATAATTTGTTGAAATCAGATTTAAATTGCTTTTTAAAACAAAAGTTATATGTACTGAGTATATGGATGTAAGGATGTTGCCCCAACATTTACCTAGGTCCTAGAGGAAAAAAACCCAATATAACTGGCTGCAATTCAAACCATTTGTGTTTCAAACTCCCGAATTAGAGATGAGAACTCAAGCACTGATCTAGCTTTAGTAGTTTGAAATAGGTATAACGGCTTAAAGATTTTATCAGAGAAGGTATTCTTGTTAACAAACAAATATAACCGTTGGTTTGAAAAATTATTTAATTCATCCCTAATGTGACCAATTTAAGTAAAACAAAGATAATGTTACATAAGCCAATTCAAAATCTCAGGCAAAACCATGAATACAAATCAACAGTACTGGTATTGTCAGAAAATAAAAGTCCTTTGCTAAATTATTATTCATAATTTAAAGCTACCATTGTCTCAAGAATCTGCAATACTTCTATATATTTATAATCTGATAGTACTATGATTCATTGCCCTCATCAATAATCGCTCAGTATGATAATAAATTATATTTTTTAGTATTTTCAAACACAATTCTTGTTCGTTTTTTTTAGATGGCAGCTCTACTGACATCCAAAATGTAGCATTAATAATGCATACTTTGTTCAGCTCTAGTATTTGTAGCCATTCCTGGCGGTTCAATCATGCAAAGGGAAAAATTGTTTGTGTAAACTCAAAGCAAAACAAAGAGTTCATGCTAACTTTATACATTGACCATTGTTAGTATTTTAGAAGTAAGATTTTGTATATTGATATAAAAAATTCTATATATTTAATTTAAAAAACTTGTTGAATCATGGTATAACCAATATTAATATTTATATATCCAAACTATATATTAATTAAATGCTTTAAAATGTATAATTCATTCTAAATAACACTGATATAAACCATTTTTGTTTCCTAATGTGTGATACATAATTTTGATGTGTTTTTTCTTGCTGATAACAAATTTACAAAACAAATTTGGCTAGCACCCACAAATTTTTTTAAAAGAGCATTTTTCTAATTTTTATTTACTAGCATTTTAAGAACCTTCTTGTTTATTCTTGGCTTTACTAATTATTTTTCTAATTCAACTATTAAAACATATATATCTTTGAAAGTATTTTTTATCTATAAGTCTGAGATAAAATAGAGAACATTTAAAAACAGATGATTGCTTCAATAGTAGAGGTAGTGCATCAGATTAAAGTTAATTGAAGCTGTCTGGATTCAAATGTATGGGAGACAGAGCTAATGGGTTGGCTAATTATGGTAAAGGCATTGTGATTACTCTATTTAATAGCTTCAATTGCTTATTATATGTTATCAAAGTGAACTGTGGGATATTTTGTTAAGTCATTCATGAAATGGTCTATCACTAAAAATATTCAAACAAGTGCTTTTCAACTGATTCACTGTTCATTAGTTAAATTAATCTGACAGTACTGCTAATAGTTGGAAAACCCTCTGTAAATGCCTTTTTTCCTCAACCGTTTTTAAAAATATTATCCTTATCACCAACTTGCAGTGGCGTTACTAAATTGGGTTATTCCCCTTCAACATTTCGGTGTGCTTACATGAATGGTTGAATAAGTGATGAGTTTCAATATTCCTCAAAAATGTTAAAATAATGTAACAGCCATTGCCACTTTTGTGGTGATTCTAATTTAAGATATAACTGCAAGAATATAACACTTAATTAAGAAAGCATATGAGCTCTACTTTGGCTGCAAAATAGGTAGCCACAATAAACTTTAGGCTCCTCACATTGCACATGCCAACTGTGCAGTGTATTTGAGAGGATGGCTGAAAGGTTTTATGCAGTATATGCTATTAGCTGTCCCATTGGTCTGGTGAGAACAAAAATATAGTTTGTACAAACTTCTACTTGACTAAAATATCTGGAATTTTCTTGAAATTTAAGCATAGTATATAATATTCATAATTGCTTTCTACCTTCAGACTAGAGCGTTAAAGTAGAGCTCTGCCAGTTCCTAAACCCCTTGAAAATGATGAGCCAATCCTTATGTAACGACAGTACATCAGCAATCCATACTGTATTCTACATTGAATAAACCACATCTTATCCCACAATGAGAGCTCGATGGCTTAGCAAGGGGCTTCAACCTAACCTAGAGTCCATCTGAATTATTAGGCTTATGATTAAAAGGCTAGAAGCTGCTGAAGGAGAATAAGAATATTTTGATCTTTTGCTACCAGCAAAAAGAAATTGATCAGTACTTTGCTTCAGGTGGTAGTTTTCTTTAATGCACAGATATTGATTGATAAGGTCATGGCTGCAGTTGGACAAGATCATAAAACCAATCAAATGGAACCATTCATTGATTCATTTAAGCATAGTCAAAAAGCTGTTTTTCTTCACAATATCAACAAGCATCCCTTCATACCTATTCCCAATGCAATGCACATGAAGGAAACTTATGCAGACACAAAAACCTACTAAACAAAATTAAATGAAAAAAACTTGAAATGTATAGTGGTTTGTTAAGCTTGCAATTGGGATATACGAAGTATTATTGATTTATTTTCATATGGAATAGCCAAACCAAGGACAAGTCTTACTTAGTGAAACTGTGATAAAAAATAAGTCAGAAATTGACACCATGTTAAAACAATGTTCATGATCCTTTAGTTGATACTGCGAAAGTAACCCTACCACCACTACAGATTAAACTTGATTTGGTGAAGAATTTGCTCAAATCTATGGAGACGGATGGTCCCTATTTTGTCTTTTTCATATCTGTTTCAGAAATTTCCCCACTTGATTAGGGCAAAGATAAATGAAGGGATTGTTTTTGACCCACACATAATGAAACTTGCCATAGATATAACTTATTATTCTACTCTGAATTAAGTTGAACCAGCAGCTTGGACATCATTCGAAGATGTAGCCAGCAATTTATTGGGAAATAATAAATCAGACAACTACCAGGGAATTGTGGGAAGTGTCTTTCAGTCATGACAACATGTCGCTTATGATTTACTTTTTAAAATCACATTTGGTTTTATTCCCACAAAATCTTGATGCAATTAATGAAGAACATGGGGGATGTTTTCACTAACACATTGCTATTATGGATAAACTGTACTAAGGGAAGTGTAGTATTAAGCTGGAGTAGTATCAGGTATGTCCCCCAGACTAATTACAAACAGAAGTCTTTGGCTAGATGAAAAAAGTAAGTTCATAATATTTATAAATTAATATTGGTTTCACATGGAAATAAACAATGTGACTTTTTTGAATTAAGTATATCCTTTTAACTTAGGGTGATAGAAATATTCTGAACACATATCTGTAAACATCATAAAAAACAGTCCAACAAAATGTCTCATACATAAGGAAACAATTTTTTATATAAATATATATATTATATCAGTGTAATTATAGGACACATATCAGGCAAATGTACCTGCACAACAACAAAAATCATTAGAAATCTCAGAGATTAGTGTTATTATTATCAAATAGTTTTAATTTAGGTACGGTATAAGGGTGTTAAACATTCCAGTTTTATCAAATGTCTTCCTATTTAATAATATCCAAAAAAAAGAAGTAAGCTTTATATATATATATTTGTGGGGTAGGTACCAAAATATAGATATACAAACTTCTTACACTAATGCCAGTTCTATTTTTTATTTAAATATATATATATATATATATATATATATTATATGTTATAATACTCACGTTTTTTAAGCATACAGTATACTATATTGAAAGTCAATTTGAAGCATGAATTGATATTAACTTAATTAAGGTATTGTATTTTAAAGATTGATTATAAATAGTATTAATTTGTGCCAGTATGCATTATTGCAATGACATAATTGTTTCTCATTAAATGTAATTTGTATATGTGAAAGACAGTACCTGAAAGTCTGATATGAACAATTGAAATGATAAACATAATATGGCTTGCACATCACAAAGTAAAACACAATTCACATTTGGCACTTATGCTTCTATACAAAAAGGTAATCCTTACCTCTAAATGAAATTGAAATTTTCTGCCCATTTTCCTGTCTTAACCCTCTAGGAGGGAAGCTATTTATTTTTTTATTTTCTCATAATAACTTAAGTTTATTTTCACTGTGAAAGCTAGTTTATGTTTTTCTTTCCATTAGTTTCTATCATTCTTTCCTATAGTTTCATCTTTCAAAATGGAAATAATATGTTTTCTTAAAGTTTGTGTTATGGCTTTCATTTGATTTTATGATGATGGTCCAAATGTATCAGAGGGAATAAAGATCTTCTAATACCTCACCAAGCAATATGTATGTTTTTTTACAAAATAATTAAGAACAAATTTTCATAAAATGGTCATTTTCAGGATAATTGAATGTTTTGTCCCACATGTCAAATAAATATTTTTCCTTTTTATTACACATAATATATACACATTTGGACTGTTACTTTATTTGTAATCTATTGTTTTTATTTACCTATTCAATGTGTATTTATTATTTCTATGTACAGGTGCTATGACATAAACTAAAGTGATTAAATATGCCAGTATTTAAGATGTCAGAAAATAAATAAATGATAAAATAATGTGAATTACACTTTATTGTAAATCTTTAGTTTTGTTCATATCCTAATATCCTTTCCAAACTAGAGATTTCTATGTTTTTTTTATTTTTCACATATGGCTGAGAATATAAAGTATACACATTTGTTACAATTAATAGGGTACAAAAATCAATCCCTCACTTTTGCAACCCTAAAACAGAAACATAGTAAAATTATGTATAGTTTACAATACACTTCTTAATAATAATGTGTGTACATTCAAGGCATTATATTAGAGGGTCAGTGCAAAAACATGATAGCCTTCATAGATTTATTCCACACTTTAAACTTCTATGAAATTCTGAAATCTATCTATAAAAAATAAATAAAATATTCATTGATATTAGCTATCCTCAAGGTCTTGATTGACTATAAAAACTATTTCTTGTTCAAGAAGTAAGTTGCCAAAAGTGACTAACACATTTTTTTCATATAATTGAGGGCTATCTGTTTTTGTCCCGACCCCCTCAATATTATATCCTATAGCAAAACCAACTTGAAAAGTTGTCACCCACCATAAACTCCATTCAATTTCTCTCTCAAGATTACTCAACCTAAAGACAATCCAAGAACACCTGTATGCGACAAGAGTTGAGTTTTGAATGGCAAGCTACAGAGAAGTCAGAGCTAGCATGAATCAATTCACAACACAGTGGGATGATTGATTATCTTTGTTTATATGGTAAATGTTGAAATATTAATAAAACTGTATACACATTTTGATAGAGTATTTATTGGACTAGACTTTATAAATGATGGTGAGACATTCAGCATTTTGGTATCAACAATCAGCACCAGTAATGACACCAGTGTTTTCTATCCAAAATCATTATTGAACCAGTAACCAGTCTGTCTCCCTAACCTCGGTCTAACCTTGCCCGCAAGCGAGTGGTAACTAGCTGTCACATTTGAAATGTTTTTACTACTGACGGTTGATTATTGCTATTCTGATCTGTTATATGTATTAATAATCAATGTTTGTAGGAAAAAACTAAAGTAATCGAATTGTAAGTTTTGATAATAATTTGATTTATCAGATTAAAATGAAATATTACTAAAATAATGGGCAATAAATATTTTCCAGGTGTTTTTAGTTGATAAAGTTATAAAAAAACACAATTTAATATTTTTCAAGCAAAAAAAAAATTGAACCATGATTCGGCTTCAAGATTACTTCATATGTTCGAATCAAGTTCACTTTGAATTGAAAAAGTGGTCTTCACACACTCCTAGTAGTAAGAAATGGTGAGCTTAAAAAAGTCTAGGGGTGTGCGAGTAGTCATTTTTCACTTTGAGTCACTTTTGAATGAAAACTCTTTTTTTGAGTTTGCATAATATAGAGCAGTATCTGTAGGCATACTAGTAATATTTCAAGTTGAATTTTATTAATTGAAATATAAACCATAAAATCAAAACATTTTTCTTAAATCATAACATGAATATAAACAAATATTGTAACCCCCCTTTTTATGTACTCTTATACCCATAAATAACAGACAGGTCGGTTACAAGAGAGATATTTTTATTCAACAAAATGACAAAAAAAGGCTCTATGAGAAAGTGAGGCATACCCAGCGTTAGGGGCTGTATTCATACACAATGGCCGAAGAGTAATAATAACACAACAAAAATGCGGGACGCCTCCCCGAGTTCATAAATGGCCAAACAAACAATTTAAACAATTACGGTTAAATTGACCCTCGCACAAATCTGGTAGAGATAACAATAATAATGAAGGATGGCGATAGTAAGCCCTAGATTATGGTAATATCAAAAGGATATTAGCTAGTCACTATCGGCGACTCTCAATTTATCAGAGTAATAGACAAAATGTTTTATATAAAAGAATGTCTTAACAGCCATAAATGTTTATAATAGAAATATACACCAAAAAGAGAAACATTTGTTATAGTTAGGAAAACCAACGTTAAACATTTCAACTAGAGTTAAAGAATAAGCACGCCGACTCCCGGCCCCTTATTTGACCAACAAAGAATAAATCTCCGATGTTTAACAATAACAAATAAACTTCCCATTAATAACACGTGGCATAGTCTTAAAACATAGGATTTGGAAAAATTACAATATAATACAGCCCAATGCAACCCAGGACCAAGAATGGCGGTGCTCTATAAAGTAAACCTACCCGCGAACCGGATTAAAGAGTTTCTCTATTAGACAAATGTTTTGGGTCCAACTATGCAACAGTATTACGTTTAGCCATAGTCTTTAAGCGAAATTCAGGAGACCCGGTATGGATAAATAAAAATTCGATTTAAAATATAACATCCCAAACGGTAATTTTGAATGATTAATGCCAAATAGAATTTAGAAATAAACCGAGCTAAATCTATCCAAGACCAAAGTGCCTCACCACTAGCAGACTACTTCATATTAAAATATTGAAACAGAGTTTTAAATAGCTAAATCGTGACGTTAAGTAACCAGTCTTGTATCTTATTAGGCTTAGCAATGCAATATTACAGGGTCTCTTCAAAATAGTTTATAAAGTAATTACGGTTGTACATAACACTCTGGGTGGGAGGCACTGCCGTACCCAAAAATGTATTTCGGATGGGGGGGAGGGGGTCTACATGGTAGGAGCCTCAAGGTGAACTAAATTAATAGGGAATTTCATTTTTATTTTATAAATACACTGAAAAGTTAATTATTTGAGGGGGGTGAGGGTTCAACTTCCCCCCCCCCCTTCTGGATGGCCCTGGTGAGTGGGGTACTCACTAAGTCTACACGCAGCACTCAGTCTCCGACAAAATTACATCACAAGAGGCCGGACACGCTCCAGGGCCCGGAGCTGAGACCCCAACTGACTATTTATTTTTATTTATCACTATTGAGATTTAGATATTAATTTTAAAAACAAAAACAGTCTCATGTCAGGCAGTATCTGAAGCCTGAATGAATGTTTGGATCCCAAATAGATGCTCAGTGTCTTCAACTTTGTACTTATTTTAATTTTAAGCAGTTTTAGTAGTTAGTCACTCTTACCCCATACTGAGTGAACAAATACAATGGGATCGAGAAAACTGGCCTTGGTCTTATTTTCATTCTTCATTAAACGTTAAAATACAATACTTAGAGAAATTGCCCTTACTACCTCAAAATGGTTATATATTACACTTTTTATCCGCTTGAAGGAAGAAACAAGAGCTCTGTTTCCTATAACATTGCAAAATAATCAAAACGTAGAGGGCACGTACGACCTCAGAATGATTACATATTACATTATTTTATGTGTTCAAGGGGGAGGGGGTAGTGTAGGGGGTGCGAGAAAAGTCCAGTGTTTTTTTTTTTTATATTAAAACTATTTTGACTTAAATAAATAAAATATTGTTTCAGTAGAAACATGGAGCTAAATCTTTTTAACAGCTGTTGTTGAATATCTGTAACGAAAATGAAGGCATTATCTCACAAACTTTTTCATTCATTTAAAAAGTTTCTTAGATAATGCTGTTGAGATATATTTAAAATATGTTGGTATCACCATGTGAAGAATAAATTAACTCGTATATTACTACTGAAGCAATATTTTATTTATTTGGGTCAAAAAACGTTTTGACATAAAAACTAAAAAACACTGAAGTTTTCTCACGTCCCCTACATCCCCACCTCAAATGATTGCCATGTAAACTGAGATGTTCGTAAGAAGTGAGTCTTCATCACCAATATGGCTAAAATGTTTGTGTGTGTCCAACTTTCCCTACAAAACACCTTACCCGAATTATTCTACCCAATATCTTCTCATTAATTTTTTGGCTAGGAGTTATGTCCATGGGGGCAGAAGTCCATCCAAAGTTAAATTTCAATAAAGTGCAGCTTATCATAAATATTTTAGTGAAGAAATCACATCTATCAATTTTAGGTGATCAAAAGCTCCCCTAAAGTAATTTTTTTTTTTAGAAAGTGGGCCCTAAATTTTATTCTAACTAATTTAGTGAAGAAATGGCATAGCTATCATTTTTAGGTGAGGCATTATGGTAAGGGGGCAGGAGCCCCCCAAATATATATTTATTTTTATAAAGTGCTTTTTATCAGAACAAGTTGAGTGAATAAATCACATCTCCATCATTTTTAAGTGAGTTACGAAGGGCAAAACCCTCAAGTCAAATTTTTATGAAATATACTTATTTTTTATTTATATTTATGTATCTCCCCATATTTTCTCATTTGTTTTGTGGGTTTAAATGTGTCTACTTGGTTGACATAGAAACTGATGCTTTTAGTCGGTTGTTATTAAGAAGCATATAAATATATTCAAACATTATTATATTTAAATATAAATATAATTTTTATATAAATATATATAAAAGTATATACATCTTACTAATTACTGACAAAAAGCATATATTTTAAATATTTAAAATTATATATATAATTATTCCTGGTTTTAGTTAGTAATTTGAAAGCAATATAACGTAAAAATACGCCAACAAAGCAGTTGAATGTGGCGCCAACAGGCAGTTTGACTTTTAGTACCGTTTACAACCACTGCTAGCGCTGAAAATTGTTCATACTTGTTACGTATCGATATCCACTATCCTTTATCTATGCCTTTGCCCCTCTAGTAGTGATGGGCACAATCGAGTAATTATTCGATTCTCTTTCAAAAGAATCGAGTAATTATTCGATTCTCTTTAAAAAAAAAAAATTACTCGAGTAATTTTTAGCGAATCATCTACTCGAATTGTCCTGTGGCAATCAGTTGGACAACATTACTCGGAAGTCTTGCAATGGAATTCGATACTAATAACAAGTCCATAATCTCTTTCTGTAGGAGCCAGTTGACACTGACAGTGTTATTTTCAGGTTTCTAGTTGCATGTACCGTCAATACAAAAGTATGCGTTCCAAGCAATCTCACAATAAAAAAGATTAACATTTTTTTTACTATTTTTTATACAATAAATTTCTTTTAAATTCTTGTTAAATAAATTTATAATAATTGTAATTTTTTAAAAGAGAAAAAATTTATTTGTGCTATCATCACTTATGAGGCCCGATGGTCTAAGGCGTTACTCTCGTGTTAGACTGGTTTGTTGATGACGGGGAGAACGGGGCTCGATTCCCGGATGGGTCTATTGAGACGGTTTTTTTCTTAAATGGTTTCCCACTCTTCTTCTACGCAAATGTGGTGAGATCACTTCTAAAATGCTTCCCTCCTCATCCCCACCCCAGTATAGTAATTCCAATATGCGTATAACCTGAACAGATGGTTGGACGTGATTTTTAAAAATATGCTATCTTCGATCAAATATTCAGTTTTATAATTAAAAAAAATAATTAATCAGCACTGCTTCTTACTACTCGTATGGGTTATACGCCAATGTATTTCTACGAGCGAGCGAGAAAGAGCCTACTAATTTTGCAGGTAAAGGTATTCTCACATACCTTCCTGGCTTCTTTTACATACCACAATTTACATGGGACCGACGGATTTACTTCCTTTCCGAAGGAGGGTGTGCTACGAATTTTTATTTCTCAAGAAAAATCCGTCGAAATCAGCTGGGTTTTAACTCACGACCATCAAATTTTGAGGCATTAGTTTTATAAAAATAAGTGTTGAAATTTGAATCATACACGTTATCTTGCCTGGGATCAATCTCGACCTACCACACTGGGTGAAAGTAGGAGTGGAGGGGCCAATAGTGGATTTCTATCCTCTGATTTAGCAAATGCCAGTGCAGTTCCTCTTACTTACTCTTCTCATTGCGTTCTTCTTTGATTCGACCATTGATACATTATTGTGTCTCAATGTACCATAAAAATATTTTAACTCTATTTATTTGTGATAATAGACTAATGTATAGAATATAATGATCACATATTTATGGTGAGTGCTCTACTTCGTTTTTAGAATGTTTCTTCTTTGATCAAAAATAAATTGCTGCTGTAGCTTTAAATTTGTTTTCTACTCTTATTAGAATTTAAAGACAGTGCAAGTAGCTGTTGGTTCTGCTGGAAAATGTCCATGTGATAATTTGTCAACCTCAGTCCACAAACGTGCGTAATCTAGTGCGTGTGTGATGATATGTGAAGACGTTAACTGATTATACGACTAAATAAAATACGTGAAATTTGTTTTGCCAGATATTTTGATTTTATTTTAGTTTTTTTATTATTATTATATTTTAGTCAAATCATTAATTATAGTGAATTTTACTATCAACCAACTTTTTTTAACAATAATGGTTTGAGGGCGGAAAGAGTTTGTAGTGTGGGAATTCATTGTTAAAAAAGAAAAGAATATAGTAGAATGTTCAGTGTGTAGAAAAGAATAAAAGAACTATGGAAATACTACTAATTTGCATGGCCATTTAAAAAGAAATCACCCAACTCTTCATGACTCGATGACACTTTTGGATGTGATAAAGGGTGATCAATATTTACCATCGACATCAATCCAAACTACAAGACTTGATGACCAAGCAACCACATCAGAAACCTCTGCTGGGACCTCTAATGAAGGAATTGTTTTAACAAAGAGGCCGAGACAAATCTCGTTGGCGGGGGCTTTTCGACGTCTGCAGATACCCGAGGTTAGGAGAAATCATATCGATCAAACTCTTGCTGAAATTATTGCTGTGGATTTTCAACCTCTTTCAATCATTGAAAATAGAGGTTTTAATACTTTTGTTAACGCGTTAGACAGCCGCTATGAGACTCCGAGCAGAAAAACATTGTCCAGGACAATTTTCCCCCCCGTAATAGAAAAGTGCTGCGCTAAGGTGAAAATAATTCTTGAAGGAACATCGTTTGTTGCTTTGTCAACCGACACTTGGACCTCTGCAAATACCAAAGGTTTCATTACCGTGACAGCGCATTGCATATTTCATGATGAGCTATATTATCTTGTGCTAGCCACTAGGCAAGTTGTTGGCAGTCACACAGGGGAATACATCACCTCCAACATTCTTGAGATTATGAATGAGTTTAGTGTGAAAAGTAAGGTGGTAGCCATTGTGACTGACAATGCGGCCAATATGAAGAATGCCATTGACAGATTGAAAATTCCGCATTTGCCATTTGTAGAACACACTCTTAATCTTGTGGTCCAAGATGCACTAAAATCAAGTTTAACTCTAGATGGCATTTTAAAGAAATGCAGAGGAATGGTGACCCATTTCAAAACCAGCATTGTTTCAAGTGATAAGCTTCGAAATATTCAACATCAAATGGGGCTTCCAGAACTCAAGCTAAAACAAGATGTATCCACTAAGTGGAACTCCACGCTTGTGATGCTCGAAAGACTGTTGTCTTTGAAAGAACAGATCTCGGTCGCCCTAGTATCACTTCCTAATGCTCCTGCAGCTCTCAGTGCAGTGTAATGGGATATCCTTGAACAATGTATCCCTTTTTGAAACCAATGGAGCTTATGGCAGCTGAATTGTCAGGCGAGTCCTGCCCAAATGTGTCAAAAGTGATACCTATTGTGCGAGGGGTGCAACATTTAATAAGAAATATATCACCAACAAGTGAAACCGCCATAGCACTACAACAAGGTTTGAATGATGGGCTGCTCCGAAGGCTTACACCACTAGAAACAAAGAAGATTGTTGCAATGGGAACAATATTATAACCTAGGTTTAAGAAGATCACTTTTTGGTGTTGAGAACAATGCAGCTACAGCCCAAAATTGGGTTAGTGAAGATTTGACATCTCTTTGTAGACGTAGCCAAGTGGAAGAGGAGGTGATAGCGAATGGCGGAAGTGCGACGGAACCAACAACAGAGTCAAACAATCCTATTTGGAGTTTGTTTGACCAAAAATTCTCAAATGTACGAACAAAATCTACACCCATTAGCAGTAGCACAATAATGTTGAGACAATACTATGAAAAGCCCCACAAAGACAGGAAAAGTAATCACTTAAATGATTGGGCTATTCAAAAAAATTCTTGCCCACAACTGTACATTCTCGCTAAAAAACATTTGTGTGTGCCTGCTACGTCAGTTCCCTCAGAACGCATTATTTCGAAAGCGGGGCAGATCTTAAGTGAAAGAAGAAACCGATTAACGTCAACCAAATTAGATATACTTTTTTATGATGGGCTGCTCCGAAGGCTTACACCACTAGAAACAAAGAAGATTGTTGCAATGGGAACAATATTATAACCTAGGTTTAAGAAGATCACTTTTTGGTGTTGAGAACAATGCAGCTACAGCCCAAAATTGGGTTAGTGAAGATTTGACATCTCTTTGTAGACGTAGCCAAGTGGAAGAGGAGGTGATAGCGAATGGCGGAAGTGCGACGGAACCAACAACAGAGTCAAACAATCCTATTTGGAGTTTGTTTGACCAAAAATTCTCAAATGTACGAACAAAATCTACACCCATTAGCAGTAGCACAATAATGTTGAGACAATACTATGAAAAGCCCCACAAAGACAGGAAAAGTAATCACTTAAATGATTGGGCTATTCAAAAAAATTCTTGCCCACAACTGTACATTCTCGCTAAAAAACATTTGTGTGTGCCTGCTACGTCAGTTCCCTCAGAACGCATTATTTCGAAAGCGGGGCAGATCTTAAGTGAAAGAAGAAACCGATTAACGTCAACCAAATTAGATATACTTTTTTATTTTAAATACAAATTTGTGAAATAGTTTAGTAGGTACATAAACAGTTTTATATTTCTCTAAAGCAGTATTTTAGTTTTTTATTATGTATTACTCTTGTTCTTATTTTATTACTATTTAGTTACGCCAATATAATTGGTGACGAAATAAGTTTTGCTAGGAATCATATTAAACTTAAGTGGGCATTTTATTTAACTTAATTTGAAAAACTTTTGGTATTGCGAATTTACTTAATGTTATATTTTAATACAATTTAAATTTATGCGACTTTAAAAATAAACATAATGTGTTGGTGATTTGTTTAGAAAACGTTGTTTGAAATATATATTTTATATTATTTTTAATCTATCTTAAACATACGTAGAAAAGCATGTGAACTAGACATGGATTGGAAGTGAATACACAAACTATTTAAATATAAAAGAATCAAACTCATGACCGCAGCCCTGATACTTCAACATCAAAATAATGAAGTCATTCTAGAAATTAACACACACTTTAGAGAATCATCAACGCATCATAAATATTAAGGTATTTTTTATTTTTATTTATTTTGCAGCTTAAGGTACTCTAATTAGTTTCTATTTATAAATAATCATATTTTAGTGAAGAGAAATTATAATCAATAAATTAAGAAAGACAATAATTGGTTTCGATTGTGGAAATAAGACTGCCGAGGTGCAAGTAAAAATAATCGAGTAACTTTCATCGATTACTTTTAACAAGAATCTGAAATGTTATACCCTTAGTTATCAAAGGTCATTTTTGCGTTGCAGCAGAAACTGTTGGTGAAAAATGAGCTCTAAGGGAATATACCTTTTAAATAGAAATACCATGGTAAACTGACCAGTTTGTAATGTCGATTCTCACTTAGCTGATAAGAAAATAGTAAATAAAAGAATAACAATGAAAGAGTAAAGTTAAGCCTGTATCACATGACACTAGCTCGTACTTGAAATCCAGTGTGCTAGCTAGTACTAGCTAGCACGTCATCGTCTAGCGTCGTGTGAATCAGAAAAAGTATACTGTTCCTACTACTTGGTACTGGCTACCATACTAGTTGTGAGGATAGAACACGCGCTATTTTCGTAATAGTTTCGACACTAGTATGTGTAATTCAACCAATCAATGCGCGCTGAGACTGTTGTGTAGAGAAATGGTATAAATGACGCCAACATGGTCAACGGATGTGATTTTGTTGTTGGCAGAAAATTATTCTAAACATCCTTGTTTATATAATACGAAATTGCCACAATATTATAATATATTATATATTTAATGTAAAACATGTAATCTAAAAACGACAAACTGTGTTCCAGACCCAATTTTAATCTAAATAAACTTGATAGCATGCCAAACTTGGGTGGGTTTATTTTTAGATAAAGTGTGCGTAGGCCTAAAAAAAGATCATTTGTGTATCAAGGATACTACTGTACTTGGACACCCATGGGCTTAGGGGCCTCTGACCACATTGTAAATAAATGAATACAAATTTAGGGAGATACTAAACGTTTGTGTCACCCGAATGTATTCTACCTAACCTCCGAATGTATCCTATTTAGCATCCTGTGGCCATTATTTCGTCTTTTCAGCCAGTCCCGTATTCATATTCTTTTTCCTACGCTCCCTCTCATAATTTTCAATATCTTTATTAGTAATTAATGCAGCTGCTGCACCCAAAATTAATCACTGAAGTTCCATAAATATTTGCACTAGAACCTAGTACCAAACTAGCAGCGTGTGAATACTCTAGTTCAGTTTCTATTGTACTAGCTAGTATACAGATATCTAGGCGCTAGCTAGCACAATGGATTTCAAGTACGAGATAGTGTCGTGTGATACGGACTTTACTCGAGTAATCCCGGAAGAATCGAGTAAAACCGATTACACAACAGTATCGAGTTACTCGATTATTTTTACTTTATCATGCCCATCACCACCCTCTAGTTATTAGATCCATGACTATGTCTGTAATATTCTGTGTAAAAAGACAAGATTTTTAATTCATAATATTATGGAACTTCACGATAGTATTTCAACAGGGCTACGATTATTAGAGAATATGGGACTATCATCGACCAATTCTATGTTTAAATTTTTTGAAGAAGATATTTGTTCTTACAGTAAATATTCAAATAGCATAAATCTGACCAGTAAGTTAACCTTAATCATTTTACTGTCTTGAGGCCTATATTTTTTATCATAAAAGTATGAATAAGTTGTATTGTGTTAGTAACTAAATAATTAAAGAAACATAAGTGGTGTTATCAGTAAACTTAGTACACTTCCATATAATCCTCCGCCCATAATATACACAGTAGGGATGGGTTGTAAAATCACAACGTGCTCCTCTGACGTCACATTCACAACCTGTTCCTGACAGACGAAAGGATATGTTCCTTTTTTGTCACTGGTCTGTTTGAAATGTTCCACCTATTAATATATGCTCATTTGTTTTCTCTGAGCTTCTATTTTCTCTCGGTCAAGGCTGCATCATCAGTGCTGGAACATCTCCAAAGTAGCCTTGCTCCTCGTCTCCGTCACAGGCAGTGTTATAACAGGTCCGGAGCAACCTTTTCCTTTATGCTCTAGTTGGTGACCTGGTGGTTTAGGGGTAAGGTGTTGGACTTCTGTGCTGGGGTCCGGGATTCAATCCTTGGTCCCAGCACAGATTTATCTGGTTACCAAACCCTTCATTCACCTCTGACAAGACGTTTATTAATCACAACTTGTGAATGTGGGGAATGCCAGGCCTCCACCATGGTTCGGATTCCACGTTAAACTGTAGGTCCTCCATTATCATCTCACAATCACCCTACCATTATACATTAGCGTAAGTGCGTATAACTCAAACGGGTAGTAAGACGCGGTGCTAATAATAATAATTATTATTATAATTAATAATAACAATAATAATAATTTATGCTCCAGAAATATTTTGGAGCAGTCGTATAGTAGAAAGGAAATGGAAACTTTGTGTTCTTGTCACAATGCTGGGATCAGGTCCGCCACAACCTTACTTATCTATTATAGGCCTATTTTAGAGTTGGTTTGGGGAGTCACAAATAAGTTTTGAAGGGGAAAGCTTTCGTAGTACAAAACATTATTTCCACAATACAAGCAGAGTATGTGATTTATTAACACAATATATTGTTACATTGATGATTAACATTGAAGGGACCCACTTGGTGATAAAATTATTTAAGGTAAGGGTCAGCAATCTACTGACTGACTGATTTTATTTAGCAAATAAACAATTTGTTAAAAAATGGTCTTGATAACTAATTACTATATGGTAAATGTAAAATTGAACTTTCTTTGCTCTACTTTTTTTTTCAAATTAGCCAAACATTTTTTTAAAACCCATATGGCCCATGATATCAAAATGGTTGGTAACCTCTGGTCTCTGGCTTCACTCTCGCAATAGACTGGACTGCCGATGACAGGGAGATTGAGGTTTGATTCTGGTTGGGGGCACTGAGGATGATGTTTCCTAAAAGTTTTCAACTCTCATTCCAAACAAATGTAGGTGCACTTCCTCTAGAATCAACCATCTTCATCCTTAACACAGTTAGCGTAGTTAGCATATATGCGTATAAACCAAACGGGCAGTAGACGTGGTGCTAAAAATACTAAGCTGGGAGTAGGTACGGATATAGTGTCTCTGACAAAAAGGAGCAGGTAAAAGGAACGGGTCCAGGGGTGGAACAGTAGCAGATTGCTCCTTATCCACTAAAGGAGCAGTTTTCCCCATCTATAACACACACATGATATTGCAAAGATCATCATATATAAACCACCGGTGTCCAGTATTGCCACACAGTAGACACCAAATATCTTACACCTTCCCTCAATTTTTGTTTCAAGTATTTACAGATTGAATTAAAAATTAACAATAATAATACAACTTCAACAAAATAATAACAAACCACACATAATACAAAGCAATCAATCCTGTACCAAAATCTCACTCAAACCTGAGTCTGACAGGTCATACATAATCCATTCAATGCTTAGGAGCTCGAATTCTCATTCTGCTCTTAATACAAGCTGATCTTGAGTCCAGTTGACTATTACAAGTGTTGTTGCCAACATTTTCAGAAACATTGGGGGCTAATGCTGGCTTTTCATATGAAAAATCAACACAACCATAATCAATATTTTCCCCCTTTTTATACTCAGTTCTATCAGTTAACCCTTGACCCACTAAAGGTTCTTTATGTTTGATAAATCTATGCCTAATAAATTTTATATTTGTCCTTATTATTCCTCCTCCACCTGTACTTATACAGTAAGACCTACATGGAAGACATTTTTCAATTACTTCTTCATTCCAATTATCTCTAGAGTCCTCAATTCTATTCTTATAAAAAATACAGGATTTCCAACTTGTAATGGTTTTAAGGGTACAGCTCCCCCATTATAATAATATTCCTGTTTTACATTTCTAGTATTCCTATCCGCTTGTAATTTTTAATAGTCCGCAGAAATGAGAAATAACAGAGAGTGTGCACGATATCCGAGACTTTAACATTATTGACATCATTAATTGTGCTGGAGAGTATCTTGAATTCTTTAGAGGAGAGGTTTCTTTATTCTAACGGGGCATAGTACACATCCTGATTACTAAGTTTGCACGTCTTTAAAATACTTTTGGCCATACTAACACCTTTTTCAGCCAATCCATTAGATTGGATAAATCTAGGACTTGAAAGAACTGTCTTAAAGTTCCACTTTTTTACAAACTCTAAATAACTAGCTATTGAATGGATTATTATCACTGATCAAGATATCGGGAACACCCAGCTTAGCAAATATAGACTTGAGTCTTGACATGACTGTTTCCATATCTTAATTCTTTATAGTATGTAATTATAACCAATTTCAGAATGAATTATAGCACACTAAATAATTACAACCCTCAAACTGAAATAAATCATAAATCACAACCAACACATTCCCAAGGATGGCTTGGTGCCGGATATGGATTCACTGGTTTCTTTACATTATTATTATTAGATACTGACAAGCATATGTTACATGTGCCAATGAAGTTTTCAATATCAGCACTCATATTTAACCAAAACAAGCATTGCCTAGTCCATTGTTTTGTTTTTACAATTCTAAAGTGACATTTGTGCAATAAACCAAGCATCTCCTGAACCATGGTCCTGGAAACCACTAATCTATTCTCAAAAAATAACAAGCCTTCAGCTTCTCTTAAATAATCCTTAATATTCCAACACCGGATAAGGCTAACAGGCACATCATTTCTATTGGGCCAGCCGAATTTACATATTTATTTAATTCCGGCAAGTCCGGTTGCCTCAATAAATTGCTTTCTTTCTTCAGAGATATTTAAATCACTGCTAATATAGTTACAATGAACAATGGAAAACAAATATGACAAATCAGTGACCTCTTCGGTCAGGTAGGTTCTTGAAAGTGTATCTGTTATAAAAATTTCTTTCCCTGGAATATATGAAATAACTATTGTACTTCAGTAATCTTAACATCATTCTTTATTGCCATATTTATCAATTAGATTATCAGTTTTCAAAGCAAAATTTTTTTTGATCAAGTTTAGGGCCAAGCATGCTTTCAATCCTATTAAACATTCAACATTATTAGACAGTACTTAAAAGTTAATTGCAATACAATGGTTGTTACCCTTGATCACCAGTTGAACTCTACATATAGGTTTTAATACAGCCCCATTACCATAGGGGGATAAAATCATTTGAGTATGCACTAATTTAGGAGCAGGGACAATTTTCTCTACCAGACTTAAGCTAATTACATTTGCTTCTGCCCCTGTATCCCCTTTAGCTTTAAACAATGTTCTATTACATTTGATGTTAACATATCAAGCTGGCTGCTCATCACTATCTTCGTGCCAGTACTCGTGATTTTCCAGTGCATTGACTCCCACGAATTTAACTGGGCACATACTAGCAAAGTGATTTTTACCTCTGCAAGAAAAACCTTCTTTACCATAATCTGGACAGTTTTTATACTGATGCAGAGTCCCATACCTACTACAACCAGTGCCTCTGCTGTTAACTTGGGTTTTGCAATTGTAGCTTGATGAAGAAGCCTTTCTTTTATGTTCTTGGGAAGTCCTCTCCACGTGTTGATTTGAATGTCCTGTTAATGTATTAGTTGACACGTTTTGAGACCCAGTAGAAAAACCATGAATGTCCTCTGTCTTCTAGATGTCTCTGCAGCACGGCAAAGATCCTCTGCTCTTTAAAGATCAAGTCTGCATCTCTGAGCATATGTCCATCAACTTAGGATCTTTGATTCCCATTACAATACAATCTTTGGTCATAGTCTCTAATTGATCGCCAATTTCACATTTGATAGGTTGCATTTTCACCATATTTTGAAAAGTTCTTGCCAGTATGTCCACTGTCACTGCCTGAATTTCTTCGCTGATGTTTGCTTTCAAGGCGACTATGGTTCGTGGTTTGTTTTGGTAAACTCTCTTTTTCAGATATCCCCATAAAAATAATCAGGCGGCATCAGACCGGGCAAGTGCTGTGGCCAAATTCCATTCGATATGACGCGGTTTCCAAAAAAGGACTGAGTTTCGGCCATGTTGGCATGTTATGTGTAAGATGTTGCTCCATCTTGCTGTAAATCTTCACCTTTGTAAATCAATTGGACGACGAGGAACTCTTCACTGGATATTTCTAGCAGAATGGAGCAACATCCCACACATCATATGCCATGATGGCCGAAATTCATTCCTTTTTCGGTGACCACATCATTTCGAAGGGACCTGGGCCACCATTCTAGCCTGATCTGACGCTACTTGATTATTTTAATGGGTATATCTAAAAAGGCGAGTTTACCAAAACAAACCACACACCACAGTCGCCTTGAAAACAAACATCATCAAAGAAATCCAAGTAGTGACAGCGAACGTACTGGCAAGGACTTTACAAAATATGGTGCACCATGTTCAATCCTGTCTGGATGCAAATGGTGGCCACGTCCAGCACATGTTAAGATGTCATTTATGTTTTCACAAAATGAGATAATTCTGTTTCAAATTTTGTTGCAATATCTTCATAAGTTTTAAAATTATTAAAGAAATGCCAGGTTCGGTAGCGAGTGGGACACCCTAAATATTTCAACGGCCTATGTTTTGCGATCAAAGAAATTTGAAAAGATAAAAAAAGGCAAAATCTGGACCCTAATAATAATAATATTTATTTTTCTAAAATAAATTAATTGAATGATACAATAGTTAACTTCCAACAAATATTGGAAAATTTGAAATTTTGAGGAAACTTGGCCTACTTTGGTGTAGTTTACTGGAAATCTATTTTTGAAAATTGTAACCTTATCTATAATAACTCCACTATGCCTATATCAGAAAGTTTCTATAATTGTCTAATTCCATATGTTTTACTTAAGATGGGGAAAATATTGATGTTTGTTTTGGAATGCGGCTCACTCTGTATTTTTAATGTTCACTGTAGCCCCTATGATTAAATGCTTTTGACATGACACACTTGCGCTATGGCATGGATAAAAAATAGACATATGTTGAATGTATAATAATTTATATGCAGTAGAGTCTCACTAATCCGGCACTTGAGTACATCGGCACATCCAGTAGTCTGGCACTACACCACCGCACCGCTCTCTCTGCCCGCGCCTTCTCTCCTCCACCACTACCTACATCTGTCCGTGCTCCTTCCTCCCTCAGGGTGAGCTAAAGCTTGCTCACACTAGCATGTATACTTACTACTGCGCGCACATTCTCACTTAAGCACGTACCTTCCGCTGTGTGAGTGATTTGTCATCAAAATAGCGTATGTCAAAATGTCGAGCAAACGGAATAATAAGACTTTAACATTGAAAGAGAAAATGGAGATTTTAAAGACGTTAGATAGTGGAAAAAACGTGCAAACTGGCCAAAGAGTATGGAGTTGGGCGTGCTACTGTGCATGATCTTAAGAAAAACTGACAGAAGATAGTGGAACACGGGAAGATGATGGAGTCTGGACCAGGAAAGCGTAAAACATTACGAGTTGGTGACTGTCCAAAGGTGGAAAGCGTTCTCTAGATGTGGTTCATGCAAGAGTGTTCTAAACACACTCCTATCCCTGGAGAAATTTTGAAAGCGAAGGCAATCGAGTTTTATCAGACAGTTACCAAAAAAGATGATTTTTGTGCCAGTATTGGGTGGTTGGATGAATTTAAAAAGAGATTTGGTATCTATTTGTTATCCATATCAGGTGAAAAACTCTCAAGCGGCGAATCTGCCATGCAGCCATTTATCCTAAATTTTAAAGAACAAGTAGAAGAACTGGGTCTTCTTCTGGACCCAAGTCTACAATGCAGACAAGAGCGGTTTGTTCTGGAGAATGTTGCCTAATAAAACATTGTATCCTCTCAAGAAGCGAGCACACCAGGTCATAAAGTGAGTAAAGACAAAATCACCTTTATGCCATATTCAAATGCTACCAGAGGGCACAAACTCGAGTTGTTGGTGATTGGTAAAGCTAAAAATCCCAGAGCTTTCAAGAATGTTTGTCTGCTACAAGAACCAAGGGAAAAGTTGGGCCACAAGAGAAGTGTTTAGTCAATGGTTCCATGAAGAATTTGACCCAGAAGTGAAGAAGTTTATGAAAAGATCCAACTTGCCCAAAAAGGCTTTACTCGTACTCGACAATGCTCCAGGCCACCCAAACGAACAAGAACTTAGATCTAGTGCACACCTCTATTGCAGCCTATGGACCAAAATGTCATCCAAAAAGTAAAGTCGTTGTATAAAAATAAGCTGCTCCTTCACATCATCTCTCGGGGTGGTGACATAAAGCAGTTGCTCAAAGAATTGAACTTGAAGGATGTTGTATTCTCCCTCTCTCTCATGAGACTCTGTTTCACCTAACTTAATCCAATCATCGTGAACAAAATTATGGCCTAAGATGAACATGTCACAATAAACAGAAGAATGGGCAGCAGAAGAAGATCTACTGGGTCATTCTTGTGAAAAGGGGCAAATTTAACTTTAAAAATTAGTGGCAAATAAATGTCAAATTTATCAACATTAAAAATTATATTTAACTTGTATACATTCTAGAAAGCATACCAGCAGTATATTTATTTTGTTAATTCATATAAAAAAAAATTTCAAAACAACATTCCAGGACAATGACCGTACTGCCAGGACAATGATGCAAATATCAAAAAGTCTAATTAGATACTTGTATATTAATGTTTACTAGGACAGGTTTTATGTATTTATGTTATGTTTATGTTGATACATTCCATAAAGTTAATATAACCAATTTTAATTACTCTTAAAGCTAATTAGGGAAGCCTAAGGCTAATCACAAAGAGGAAAACCCTTGAAAACAAATTGGGATTCACGGTTTCCACATGGTTCAGGGGGATCAATTCTTCTCACAACATCCTTATACAAATAGCTTAGAATGTATTTCTGATTTGGCCATTTAAATGTTTTCTCAGTAGCAGGGACCATTACATTCACTTCACAAGTCTTTGTATTGGCTGACACTACTTCACCAGGATATAGTAGTTTGTCGTAGCAGACAACCACCCAGTCTCCACTTTGCAGGCCTAGTTTTGAAATAATTCCTGAACCCAAAAACAATGATAGTATTAATCAACTTTTTTTTTTAAAGATATAACACAATCATTACACATTACCTTTTCCATGCCATGCTTCTGAAAAGTTCCAACTGCTCAATTCTAGATCTCTACAAACTGTTGGCAGCACTTTTGCCATAAGAAAAAAAAGTTAGTTTTATTACGGTATTGGGTTGCTGGAGAGTCACTAAAAAAGTAAACTTCATTAATGGTTTTAATGTTCATTACTTTTTCTAGAATAGGACTCAAATTTGCCCAAATTGATACTGGATCATGTCTCAAAGATTTTGATAAAGAACAAAATGCTGTTGGTGTAGTTTTATTATCAAAATTCAAGTAATAAACTCCTGTATGTAGTGAAATCTGTGTTCTAGAGGCACCAAAATGCATACCTTGAGCTTCGTTATAATATTTGCAGTTGTAGTTTTCACTGAAATCAATGTGAAACAGGACAGCATTCTCTGCAAGTTATCCTTTATTTCACGCAGTTTATGCAGTTGATGTTTAGCAGTGGCTGAATGGATCATAAATTTTGGAATGGACAGCTCAAAATCGGCTACCATTCCACCAACAGTTGTTGTTTGTATTTCTTCTTTTGTTATAATACTAACAACATTTGGTTTTCTTTTTACTTTACTTTTTTTTTTCCTTCTTGGTAACCCATTTTTTATAACTTATATTTTCGTTGCTATCAAATTGATTGTATATTACCAGATTAGATTTACAGACATCACATTTACGAAGTAGGCAATTTTCTCTTCCTTCATAATTACAAGT
>CABFOV010000517.1:136536-166956 GCA_902141375.1 Timema poppense
ACACATTCACAAGTTGTGATTAATACACGTCTTGTCAGAGGTGAAGGAAGGGTTTGGCAATCAGATAAATCTGTGCCAGGACCGAGGATTAGACCTCTTACCGCTAGCACGGAAGTCCAATGCCTCACTGCCAGGTCACCTTGTAATAACCTCAAGTCTAACTTTTAGTTTTGATTGAATTTTAACACATACCTGCTTAATTTGAAAAATAATGGATAGTAGGCCTGAGTTTTAAATATAACTAGACAAGAAAAACAACCATTTTGGCTTAGACCTAGGCCTAAAGTTAAGTATTTCACAAACAATATAAATTAAAAATTTAAATAAAGCAGAATTATTTATCATTGTCCTGCCAAATCATCATTATCTTGGCTCTAACTAACCAGGACAATGATGCCCAGGACAATGATGAAATAGGCTTCCACATGGAATAAAAGTTTCCCACCAAAACATTTGAGGTTAAGATTTTCACATCAACAGTAGAACTAATTTTAGTACTTAAAACAAGAAAGAAAAAATCTCATCTTACCTTTGGTCTTCTAGAGTGTCCAGGACAATGACAGTTTAAAAACATAAATAGACAAAACCTCTATTCAAATTAGGTATTGTCAAATAACTGTAAAGAAAAAACTATAATACACACACACTCAAGTAGCAGAAAGACAAAACTTCAACAACCACCCCAAAAGCTAACATGTGCTGCCATCTCTTATTGCACCAGCAAATGTAACTCAAGATGCCAGAACAATGATTATTATTTTGGAGACTGCTGTTTAGGAATACTTTATACACGATATTCAATAATTAAAAAAATCATAAATAAGAATTTTGCTAAACCTGAAGTAAATATGAAAACATGTCACTTAGATATTTTTTAAATTTTAAATAACTATTAGGTAAATCTGATTTTATTATGACAAAATGTGTGTGGAGACAGGCCAGGACAATGACTTTGGACATGTTCTAACCATAAAAAATGTTGAAAAAAAAAGAAAAATATTAATTTGAATAATGTTTTCATATCATTAAAATAGGCTTTTATTTTTTTGTATGTATTTTTTTTTACTCTAACCCTAATAAAATTAATAAGCAGAGACTAATATTTGCCTGTTTCACAAGAATGACCCACCTATTGCTGATTGGTTGCAAAACTTTTCAGAAAGAGAATACGAGATAAGCGAGGCAGACTTAAATTCTTGCTTTGAAGGAACACCGAAGAAAGAGAGCAAATGATGACAGATGAAGAAATATGTGAAGAAGTACTACAAGAAGAGGAAAGCCTTACAGAAATATTAGAGCCACCAACTACTAATCTGAAAATAATACCAGATACGGCGTTCAACTGTTTCAATACCTGTATAACATGGGCTGAAGAAAACATATCTGCTAAGGATGTTATAGTGCTTCGAAACCTCAGAGAAAAAGTTTTTAATCAAGGACTACACATTGCAAAAAAAACCCATCAATTAAGGACTATTTTAAGATAAATTAGTCAAGTAAGATAGTTGTCTTAAAGAAATATGTAATATGTAAATACATACTACCTACATTTGTTATTCTTTTATTTTATTTACCTTGAATTTCCCTATATAATCCAGTAATCCGAATATTCCAATAATCTGGCACCTCCTAGTCTTTAATAGTGCCGGATTATTGAGACTCTACTGTATTTATATCGTTGTAAATTTTACATAATATATTTTCTGTAATTTGAATATTATTGAAATCCCCTGGATGCCATGCAACACAAATTAGGACCATCATTTTGTTATTATATAAGGCAAATATAAAACATACGTTTAGGTTTTTTTCTTGAGATTTAAAAATTCCACCCTCCTATTAAAGAAACATTATCTTTCAGATGTATCACAACTTTGCAGAGTAAAAGGAGATAATGTTAAAGGAGCATATGCTTCTCTTCTCTCACTCATAACTGAGTCTGCAAGACATGATGTTCAGTTAGAGGATTTATTAAATTTACTACAAAATTTCAACATTTGCTTATCAAGAAATGATAACTTCAATGAAATGTATAAGACAACAAAACCAAAATGTCAAGCTTTACTAAACCACATCTGCTCTCATCCTCCACATATTCTTGATGTAACCTGGACTTTGGATTTTTGTGTTAAGGTTTGTATAAACTAGTGTTTTCTTTTTTGATTAAGAAGCCAACTAAAGGCAGCCTATGTTTCATTTAGGATATCCTGGATAAAAAAATAGCACTTGGACGGGAGAACATTTTTCAATGTGTGAGTTTAAGAGGTCTATAGCTGTAACTTAAAGGCAAAGATTTGCCACTTGTTTGCATGTGAGTTTAGTAATTGTAGAAAGTGTGTGCAGAGAAGAAGCTATCTTCTCGGTAGTGCTGTGCAGGGGTGTATTGATAATTAATCTAATACAAGGATGGCAAACCTATGACATGTAAACACGATTTTGGTGGCACGCCACTGGAATATATTAAAATAAAATTTACAGGACTTATACTTTTATATCTTTGATAAACTTTGTAAAGTCAACAGGTACAAACGGTATTGGTTCAGACATAAGTGCATCTTGCGTGTTATTGAAGACATCATGTTTTGAACCTAACATAAGTGACATGGCTAGTAAGATTTAGCAACAAACAAGTTTCACATTAAATGCATGATATTTCACTTAAAGTCCATTGACAATATTACTCTATTTGTTTGTTTATTTCTAACATTATGATTTAATAAAGAAGTGTGTTACAATTAATTCTATGGGCTTATTATAATTTTAGAAATTATGTTAGGGCTAAAATAAAATATATCTTATTCTTAAAACCTACCTATTTTTAAAATAAATTTTTTGTGGTATTTGGAAAATAAAATCACGAAACATGCAGTCCAATATAGTTACATGTGATCAATCTAATAACTAAATAGCAAATTATAAAATATAATTTGGAAGTTGGAAGGGGAAAGGAGGGGTTCCATGATGATTTTTTAAAGGAAAATAACAGGTGGCATACTAGACAATTGAAAATAATAAACCAGACTTTAATTAGCACACTATAGTCCGTTCCACTCTTACTCTGCAGTACAGGTCTTATAGAGGGCGCAGTGGCCAGATCTCACCCACTCGAAACAGATGGACAACTTTTACATTCAAATTTAGCAAATTATACAAACTCTCTACATGATATGGCAATCAATTTGAGGTTTGGGCTGTCAAAAATTGTGTATTATAGTAGAAGCTAAAACTCAATAATCATAATAATAAAAAATTAATATACAATATTTTTATAAATTAAAATACTGGTAATTATAAAGGAGGTAGGATTCTTAAATCTATTCAAGGTACATTTAAGTTCTCCATGCATAGTAAATACCATATTAGTTTAAACCTAAAAAATACATTTATGCTTCATCGCTGTCCCAGTGGCTCCATCAATGGTGAAGTAGTGTTTAGTTGATGGCCCAGGTAGCTCAAAGTTTTGAGAGTGAGTAGGTGGACTTATGGGTGGAGAAGATGATGAAGTTAATCTTATTAAAAATTGCTCCTCGTCATCTTGCAGTCATCTGCTTTCTGTATGTCCTTTTCAATTTTGTTGACGTGATTTATATAATTGAAACAGTTTTCTACAGAAACCTTTTCACACGTGGCAGATATTAAGGACTTCATATCTTTAACCTTAAAACTAGCCTTTTTCATTTTGATAAATGTTTTTACCTGAGCCCACACCATCTCTATAGGGTTAAGTTCACAATGATACGCAGGCAAACGAATGCCTTTTCAATCCACTGCCTTCGCCATCTCATCCACTTTGTATTTTTCAAATTTGTGTTTGTGTTTCGAAACCAAATACAGCATTTCCCGTTTCAACATTTCGTCATCAACATCAATGTTCTTAAAGATAAGCCACTCAGCCATTTGAGCTTTATGCCATGATGTGGTCGAGATCGCTTCACACCTTCTGCTGTGATAGGCTGTATTATCGATTACGATAACATCTCCTTCAGGTGTATTAAGGAGTAATTGCATTGTTCTTGTTACCGTTTCCATGATAAATAGTTTAAAAAATTGACACTAAGTACTATGAATCAATAGTAAATAATATATAAAATGATCATCCCATATAAAGTAAAATATGAGGAAAAAATTAAAATAAAATATGAACAAACGCTTTATACAAATGACGATTAAGCCACCAAACACTCTTATCACTCTGTAGGCCCACGCCAAAATAATGACCGTAACCTTTAACACAAGAATAATGGATCACAACTGGAGAGAGGCTTCTTGGATAGATGTCGCCTGAAGACTGTGTTTTGACTTTCAGCATCTTACACTGATTTAAATCAATAATATAACAGAGTAAAGTGGCTAAGAGTATGTTCACTAGTATTTTCCTGAAACTATGGAAAAATAACCTGTTAAAATTAACCTCTGATAATTATTTTGTAACCCGCCTCGGTGGCGTAGTTGGCTAACGCGCTTGTCGTGTTGAAGCTCGACTGCTGAGGACGGGGAGATCGAGGTTCGAATCTCGGTCGGGTGAACTGGGGGTGGTTTTTCCTAAATGGTTTTCCACTCTCCCTCCACGCAAATGCGGGTTCACTTCCTATGATTAAGCCTTCCCAATTCCTAATCCATTAGTGTAATTAGTACTTAAAGCGTATAACCCGAACGGGTAGTAAGACGCGGTGCTAAATATTATTATTATTATTATTATTATTATTANTAATCTATAAAATATTCATCCCATATAAAGTAAAATATATTATAACTAAAAATATAAGGAAAAAATTAAAATATAATATGAACAAACGTTTGCTACAAATGACGACTAAGCCACCAAACACTCTTAGCCCTTTGTAGGCCCACGCCAAATTAATGACCGTAGCTCGTAACACAAGAATAATGGATCACAACTGGAGAAAGGCTTCTTGGATAGAGGTGAACAGCTGTGTTTTGCTTTTCCAAGAGGACTGTCATCAGTGGGATTCACTGGTGTGAAGTCAGCAGGGTTATTTTATGTTTACACGGCGAGCTACTCCTGAAGACTGTGCTTTGACTGTCAGCATCTTACACTGATTTAAAGCAATAATATAACAAAGTAAAGGACGAGGAAAGTGGCTAAGAGTATGTGCACCAGTATTTTCCTGAAAATATGGAAAAATAACCCGTTAAAATCAACCTCAGATAATGATTTTGTATTAGGTGGATGTACTTTTCAAACACGTATATTATACCAACACACGACTTACAAACTACCCTAATACTAATAAAAAAACAACATCCAGTCCCATAGCCAACAATTTACCAAAGATAAATCTCAGACCATCCCAATATCCCAGTTGGTTCACGCTCTACCAACTGTTCTAAAGTGTTTAATTAATGCCAGTGAATTCAACCAGGATTCGAACCCGGGCCTGATTAGAAGCGGTGGCAAAGTGTAAAGCCCGGCCACCTACCTACCTCTGTGGGTAGCTGGTTTCTTAATTCAAAAGCATGGTGTAGTAAAATTTGGAGTAGCATATAAAATGTATTCTCAAATTTTTAACATTGTCTCGGCAAGTACAATAAAACCATTATGTTTACTAAACTATAATTACAAACGAAGACGAGTATAATGAATGTATAAGTGACTGAACCTTGTATTTTGTGAAACCAATATTATCAATTTTGACGTGGATGGGATGAACTAACGCTTCAGTTCTCAACGCTACAGCTGTATAACATTACTCTGCTCTTCAAGACCGGACAGAGAATAAAGTGAACCACACCCTCTTCAACTTCAATGGGGGGTGCTATTGGCCCATAGTTTTTTTTTGTTTTTTAAATAAATTTGAGCTTTTCTTATAATTTCTTAAACATAATGTACCTAAGTAAAATCAAAAGAAAAAAAGTTTCCAACAAGACAACTTTTTCATGTTTTACTTTAAATATTTCAGGAGGTATAATACGTTACAATTTTTTTTATAGCATTATATAAAAGATATTCCTTTCAGACTTTGTTCATAACTATTATAACAGCCACCATAAAATTATTGGCTTTTCAACACAATTGTAACTAGACTTATGACGTGATACATTTGAAACTTCATGAAACTTTGACACAATGCATATTTTAATATTTTGAAAAAAAAAGTCATTTAAAAACATCTATGGTGGTTTTAATTGCCTTCACAAGATGCATAAATGTATGTTCATCAATATGCTATGCTTATTTCATAGAAATAACGACGTTCAAATTTAAGATACAAAATGGCAACTCCGCTTGTTAGAAAAAGGATAGCGCTAACGGAGAAACCAATGGGTTGGGAAGAGATGGTAATAGTCAATAAGAGCCTGTACTGCAATTTGAGAGTGGAACGGCCTATAGTCAGAAAAGGTTTGCCATCCCTGCCCTAATATGTCTTGAATATTCACACTCCTAAAATAAATGGAAAAACTAATAACTAATAGCTTACATCACTTTTATTATTTAAGTTGGGCCAAAGCTTATATGATTAAAAATGTGTTCCTTAAAATATTCACAATAGAATGGATTACTAGTTTTGGAGAGGTGCCGAGTTTCGAATTTTGACCTAGGTGCACTAAGGGAGGTTTCATGTATGTGATTTATCGCTTTGGTTTCTCATTTATTCTCCACCTTAATGCAGGTGCATTTCCTCAGCTATCTTATTGTTCAATACCCATGGATCAAATTGTTACTAGCTTGGTGTTGAACATGTGAATTAAAAATAAGTAGTCTCTTGGAAACTCGACATTCTGTGTAACTTGACACACGCACGTGCACACAGTTGTTAATGCCAGTTACCACAATCCAATTTGATTCAACTGTATAACTTCTCAGTTTGTTTGTGTAACTCGAGTGGAACAGTTGTGCAGTGGTGTTTTTACAAGTGCTGTGTTTGTTAGTTTTATAATTTAGTAACGTGTTATTCAAATCAATACAATATTATACATACAGTACTGTACTGCATTTCTGTATATTGCATGTATGTATACACACCATTGTATTAATAGATAATATATTGTACTGTAGAAGACTACAGTACAGTACACTACACTACAGTACAATATACCTATAATATTCAATACTTTACTGTGATTCATCCTTGCTTAGTAAACATGACATATTAAACATGCATCTTATGCAAGTTCATTCGTAAAACTTGACATTTTAATAACTCGACACCATCTCAGTCTACATTAGGTCGATTTTCCAAGACTCATCTGTGATATATAAAATAATCCTTTACAGTTTTCTCAGTTGATTAAAAATTGTTTAATACAAGGCCTGTTTGAAAAGTATCTGAACTTTTATTTATTATAATTTTTTCGGGCTCACAGTTTTGTCATCTTCAAAGTACATCCCTCCTCGGTTGATTTACTGCTCCCAACGCCATTTCCACTTCTTGAAGCAGTCCTGATTGGTGTTTTTCAAGATTGTACGCAGGTTAGCCTACAATTTTTAATGTCTTCAATTGTACTGATTCTTTGTCCTTTCAAAGTGGATTTTAGTTCTGGAACAGTAAAAAATCCACCGGGATCAGGTCAGGTGAGTAGGCAGGTTGGGGAAGCACATTGGTCTCAGTTTTGGTGCAATAGTCACGACTCAATCATAATGCATGTGCGGGCGCATTGTCATGATGGAGGAATCAGGACTTGTTTTTCCACATTCCAGGACTTTTTCTCCTGACATTTTCTGAGAACTTCAAGATAGTGCCAATGATATACTATATTCCGTTCACGATAGGTTTTTACCTGGATGACAGTTCGAAAATCATATGTTTAGGTTTTGGGTTGCCAACACTTGTAAAAGATCACAGTTTTGTTATAAATGTAAAAATCTTTAATTACCTGTCATATATTACATTAAAAATAACGTAAACTTAAGTTTTCTAATACTATTTCATTTTTTTAAATAATTTCTTTTTATCCAACTCGAAACAATATTTTAAACACAATTAAAAGTACTTATTTTTTGTTTTAGAATGTTATTGATTATGTTTAATATAGTGCACACATCAATACCTTTTAATACAGGCATTGTATTTACTCGGAAAAGAGAAAATTCTTGTAATTTTTTTTACATACAATAAATGATTTTATGATTATTTTATAATATTTTGAAATATTTAACTCAATAAAATATTTTCATCAACTGCGTGTCTGCATCATTGTAAAAAACTTGTTTACTGTTATGTTCAATCATATGGTTTAGATTCTTCAGTCGCCATTTTGAAACTATGTCTGATAGAAGTTTTTGTGAAAGTGGTGTGAATATTTTTTTAAGTGGAATAAAACTATAAATAAATTTTGTGTCCGACCTCAAATAAATATATAAATAATATTGGCCTAAATTACTGTGGTTAACTATCACATTAATATATTACCATCTGTTTTCATTACACTCATCCAAAGTGATAGATGTCAGCTGTTGGCGTAGTGATATATTAGGGATTACTTCTAGTTACATTTTGAGCTGTCATCCAGGTAAACTTAGCTCGTGAATTATTTATATTTGTCCTTCCTGTAAAAATCCATAACGGACAACACCCCTAATATAAAAAAAATCAATTCGACCTAGCCTGCCACGCTTTTTTTGCTCAGTGAATTTTTTTCAACCCACTGTGAAGACTGGGTTTTAGTCTCAATATCATATCCATAGACTCATGTCTCATCACGAGTGATAATTCTCTTCATTAAATTTTCTCCCTTGTTTGTGCGATCCAAAAGTTCCTGGCAAATTGCAACTCGATTGTATCTCTGTTCCTGAGTCATCAGCCGTGGGACGAAGTTTGCAGTAACACACTGCATTTCCAATTTTTCAGTCAGAATGTCTTGTTACGATCCCATTGAAATCTTAACAGTCATCCGCGATTTCTCTAACAGTCAATTGACGGCGAACACACTGTTATCTGAATTTGGGCCACATGAGCATCGTCAATTGATATCGAGGGTCGCCCTGAATGTGGATAATCATCAGTTGACTGCTGACCATCTTTGAATTGCTTAAACCATTCATAAACCTGAATACGTCCCAGGCACTGAGCTCCATGAACTTATTTCATGAGTTTCCTTAAGTGTTTTCCAAAGCTTGACGCAAAATTTAATGTTAATATGCTGCTCATAAAACTCAGCCATCTCAAAAATAGAAAAACACGCACAGCAAGCTCCTAAACAAAAAATATAGTGCGATGACTAACCAGAATATAATGATGTCACCGGCATGTTAATTGCGAAGCTTTCTGCTATAAAGCGCCACATACCATACATATCTACGACATCGCATTGTCGTCCTATTTAAATAGTCTGGGAACTTTTTGAACAGCTCTCGTATATTTGTTTTAAGGTAGTTGAGAGTTGTTTAGTTTAACTGACTTTTTTTAAATGATTTGGTTGACCGATAAAAATATCTATTTAGTTGTTAGATAATATTTCTGTTGACATTCTTTTAATTCATGAAAACAATTTCTGCAAGTAGTATTGTTCTTTTGCCATGATACCATTTTGTTTAATACCACATTTGATGATTCTTCGACAGTATTTATAGTCTCCTCTTCCCCCTCATATATTCACTACCCAGGGGTGCCAAGTTTGAAATCTTGATGCATGTATTAATTTATAGGTAATGGGGTAGACCAGCTCCCCCGCTCTTGTCCTGTCCCTGCACTCAGCAAGCTAACAATCTCTGTTTTACCATTCACTCTTTGGGTATTCAGAATGGATCTCTTAATTTGACATTAAAACAATTGTATTAATTTAAAAAGGTATCTTCTGTTTGTGTCAAAACTTATATTTATTATTTTGTATTTCAAACCCTTTGTATTAATTGGCCTCACTAAAACAGTTTGTTGCATTCAAAATGAAAAGGGCAAATTATGCCAGAATCGGCAAAAGTATCCTTTTCATTTTTTAAAAACAAAACATATATAAAATTAGATATAAATACATCAATAATGTGAGGAAGTGGAGCTTTTATAGATAGAAAAAATTGTTTAGGGAGTTGAGAACTAAATGTCCATTCTTTTAGGGGTCAACATAGTGTGTCTTGATAAATTACCATTACAAATCCTATTGGGATGGACATAATGTTTATTAATCATTCAAATATCATTTTATCCTAGTAAATCACTAATGCTACGAAATAGATAAAAACCTTATTTCCAGATATGTAGATAACAACCTTATTTCCAGATATGTAAACTATTGGAAATATAGTAATGGCTTAAAGTTGTAGGTTTTGATTACACATTCACAAGCCAGGCATCCATAGAATATTGGCCGGCAGCGAACAGATCATCCATCTACCTCCTTTAGCAGATCTGGGTATTCCATATTATGACGATGAACAATATGTCCAAATGTGTGTCCTCCATGAGGGGCATAGGCACTGGACTTCACTAATAAGCTCTGTACCATAAGATTTATTCAATTTTTTGTTTGAATATACTAGCGGAAGTTGTGATCATACATCTCATCTCAGGACTGGGTTTACCTTTCTTGGTCATAAATATATTTTACCTGGGATAGTTAATTTAGTATATGATGCTTGCAACACACTACTGACTTTTTGCCACATTTTTGTGAAGTGCTGTGTGTTTCATTGGATGCGGTATTTTATGAAGACCAAATAATAGCTTTAAATTAGTTTGTCTAAATTTAAGTGGAATTTTTAACCATAAAGCAAAGCAAAACAATAGAACTGTAATTGGTCTCACTTGGGTGTAGTTGCGCATGGGTGGGTTTGTGTGCGCGTGCACTCAAACTACTTAACAAATTGTTTTCAAATTATCATATAACAAAACTGTCAAATATTCTTTGTTCACCTTAAAACTGTATTACTTAGCTTACATTAATGTCTATACAAGAGGTACCTCAAAACTATTGCATGTTGTAGCATTATGGATTACAAATTTTTATTATCCCTAAATTAAATTTGTTAAAACACAAATTAATGATATTAGGAGTATTCAAATTCAAGCTAATAATAATAATAATAATAACAACAATACCCGCCTCAGTGGCGTAGTTAGCTAACACACTAGCTTTGTGTGGAGCTACTCTACTGAGGACTGGGAGATTGAGGTTTGAATCTCGCTTGGGTGAACTGGGGGTGGCTTTTTCTAAATGGTTTTCCACTCCCCCTCCACGCAAATGTGGGCTCACTTCCTCTATATTCAACCTTCCCAATTTTTAACCCATTAGCATAATTTGTACTTAAGCGTATAACCCTAACGGGTAGTGAGACACGACCTGTAAAGTATTATTATTATTATTATTATTATTATTATTATTATTATTAAATAATAGCTTAGCTACATTGATTACACAACCATTTTTATTAAGAACATTAATTGATGCCTTTCAAATTATTATTTTAATCTTACTCTTATTTTCTTAGGCAAATTCATCAGAGAAAATTAACACACTCTTTTACTTGGTCCAGCTGCACACTGAAGCCTATGACCCAGATGAATCCAGCAGATATGTTCGCTTTATATGTACATTAGAAGATCTTCAAGACCTTATACTCAAATTGAGAGAAATGTTCAAACAAATAGAAAGAATAAGTAGCCTCTGACCTAGATGAAACCAGAAGATGTGTTTGCTTAGTATGTACAATCGGTTTATTCTGAGAGGTAGCAAGCATATCCTAAGGTGTTACACCATGGTACAGCTTATAAAATAGGGCAATACTGAAAACGATCATAATAATCCCTTCAAGGGTAAACGGAGTGTACATTGGAATATCTTCAAAACCTTTTACTCAAATAGAGAAAAATGTTCAAATAAAAGAAAAATTAGAAGCTATTAAAACATCAATTAATATGAGCAATTTTATAGCATACTTCTTAATAATTTCACAATAAAAGGCACTTAACATAACCTCTAATCCATACAAGGTTTTTGTCCACAAAATGTATTTGTCCATCAATACAAAACATAATTTTTAGAATAATAATACATAAGTTATAAGCCTTTGCAACTCCAAATTAAAAACATATTTACTATTATATTTTTTGAGTGTATATTTAAGATTCAGATGGACAATTACCCTATAAGAACGATAATGTTTTTTAGCCTATTTCTCAGAAACTGCATGACAACATGCGGTTTTTTGTATTAAATTTAACTTATAAATTTAATATGAACTATATTGATAAAAAAAAGTTACAACTTAATATTTACTTTGTTACAATAAGATGTGATTTCAATTAAATTTAAATAAAGTAAAACATGAAATACAAGGATATAGTTTGAAGTTATTATATGGTTCTAGTGAATAAAATAATGTTCTATCATACACAAGAAATATTTACCATATAATAATTTAGACATAATTTGATATTTTAAAATTAAATCATGTCTAAACTGTTGAAAAAGTTCAGTTGTTTCCTGCTAGATGGGTCTGTTATTGGAAGCACCTCTTCTTATTTTCCCCAACCCCTTTTTGGCATTCACTATCTTTCCAACTTTTTTATAAGCCCAGCTTCCTTCACCCGATTTATATCCTGTTCAGGTAAAACCCTTGATTTGACAATAACTGTCACTTTACTATTATCGCCACACCCGAGTTATTGAAAATGTTACCTTTGATGTATTTTCGTGATCTATGTTAAAAGTTTTTTTATAGAGTAGACTGGATTTTGTTTAGCTTATAAATAATTTGTATAAACTATCTACAGTGTTTTCTTGATTCGATAAAACTTTTTTGTTTAACAGTAGTGTTTTTTAATAAAGAAACATATTTTTGGCCATATTCCTGTATGGATAGCGGAAAATCTGTGCTAATCTACAGGCAAGCAGCTAAAAAGGAAATTGAAACACTTGGAAGAAACACTAGCAGAAGGGTAAATGAGTTAAAATAATACCTATTTTGTTACTATTTTATAGTGTGTTGATGTTTATGACATATATTACCTGCACCAGTAGCATTGCATTCTATCGCTCTTGGCGATGAGGTCAAGGTTTGAATCTCGGCCGGGTGAATTGGAGGGGCTTACCACATGTGATTTATCAGTGGTTTTGCGATCATTCTATGCGCTAATGCATGGTCACTTCCTCTCATCTACCTTCTTCATTCCTACCTCATTAGATTAAGCCTTTAATAGCCAATGTGCTGAACGTATTAATAAAATGTCTGACATAATGACATATTGTGTCATATGTTTTATGAAATAAATACAACTATATCCTCTGAAGCAACCTAACAATACCTAAGGCGTTATTGTATTGCACCTGATCGCTGTTGATGGAAAGAAAAGGTTTCAAATCCAAACCCGCTTCAATGATATATACACTTTATGATTTTGATATTTAAATTACAACCTAAATTGTTTCTTAAATAATGGCAAAAATTAATGGGTGGGCAGGGGTTGAAGGCTTCATAGGGGTTTATCCCTAATAATTTTTTTTATATATCTTAATTAACACTATTAAAACTAGTATGGACAACAAATGTGTGTATCGTCCTTTACACTTTACAATGTATGATAGCCCAGATACTATATTTGTGTTGATAATTTGGTAAAAGCCAATAATAATAATACTAATACTGATTAAAGAATATTAGAAAATATAGGTCCATAAACCAACTCACATAGAGGTAAAGCCAATTTTGTATTTTAGTAATATTATTATTAGCATAGCGTCTTACTACCCATTCGGGTTATACGCACTTACGCTATTGTGTAATGGTAGGGTGATTGTGAGATGAAATGGAGGACCTACAGTTTAACGTGGAATCCGAACCAGGGTGGAGACCTGGCATTCCTCACATTCACAAGATGTCTTGTCAGAGGTGAAGGAAGGGTTTGGTAATCAGATAAATCTGTACCGCGACCGAGGATTATTTTAGTAATAAAAAATAGAATGAAAATAAAATGTTTTTTTGAGTTTACATGACAAAGATTTATTAATTTATTACCAAAAATGGCTCTACATTTTGTCCTTTCATTTCCACATAAATTTCACATCTTCGAATCGGAGTGCTACATGCTCTTTGAAGAACCCCTGGATTCATCCTAATAATCTGAAAACAATTTTCACCTCGCTGTTCTAAGTCTAATTCAAATGAAATATATTACTTATACTACAGTTTTTTTTGTCAGAATATATCTTTATGACCTCGCTGTTCTAAGTCTAATTCAAATGAAATATATTACTTATACTACAGTTTTTTTGTCAGAATATATCTTTATGATTGATAAAATGAAACTTCTAGCTTACAAGATGTTAAGCCGAATATTAATGTAAACGCCGTTCATCGATTCATGTAACTAGTTATTCTAAATACTACCAAAAAAATTGGTTTACAAAGTTTAGTTACCTGCAGAAATGTTCTAGGGGTAGAATCGTTGGCTCACCATCCTTTGATTGCCATTGGCGAGGAGGTCGAGGATCGAATCTCAGCCTGAAGATTGTTTTCCTTAAGCAATTTATCACTCTGGTTTTCCCATCTTCACTCCACACAAATTTGGGTTTACTTCCTCTTAGCCACCTTCATCATATATACGGTACCACATTAGATTAATCCGTTAATAGCCTGTGTGCTGAACGAACAATAAACAAATAGTACGGTGCACCACACAGGCTTCCTCCCGCTTTTATCTTAAAATAGACATTTACTAAAAATTTGTATGATTTGTGAAACAAAATAATGGCTATATAATGGCTGAGTGTTCCAGACAATGTCTGGTTCCCATTGGTATTCTCTATCGCTGAGAGAACCTGACAAATCCATAGCAACCCACATATGAGTTATGGTATGGATTTCCTTGGTTTTCCTTGGACCTTAAAGAACCATACGAGACCAACTACGGTTTTCCTTGGTTTACTATGGTATGTTCCTGTGCTTTTCCACCAGGGGTACTACTAGATGAACAAAGCAACTGGACTACTTGAGTCATAAATTCAACACTCCCACTCTTTGTTCATTGATATCTCTAATCGACACAGATTCACGAATCATACAAAATTTCTTTTGTGGCAAAGCCTTAGTTAAAAAGGCTGCTAATTGGTTCTCAGAACGCACATATCGGACAACTATAACATTGTTTTCTACACACTCGCGGATGTAATGGTACTTAACATCTATGTGTTTGGTCATTTTGTGATACTCACAGTTCTTAGCCAACCTAATTGCACTTTGGTTGTCCACGAAGAGAGTGGTAGGCTCACTGGAAATTAGCTCAAGTTCCGCAAGCATCATTCTAAGCCACACACTTTCTTGAGCTGCTGAAGATGCTGCTATATATTCAGCTTCTGTAGTTGACCTACTGACATGACATGAGATGACCAGGTGACTGGTGCTCTTGCTAAAAGAGTGATATATTCCATCGTAGATTTTCTTTTAGTTCATCCCCAGCATAGTCAGCATCTGAATATACAGTTAACTCAGGTTGATTTCCTTGGTAGCAAATACCATAACTCTCAGTCCCAGCTATATTCCATTCACCGTAGGAATTGACTTCTGAAAGGCCTTTTTCCCTACCATAAATCTACTATATAGTAGGATATTGAGTAGGAAAAAAGACCTTTCAGAGAGTAATTCCTACCGTGAATGGAATATAGATATCGCATTATCTTCTTAACTGCTGTCCAATGGATGTCTTGTGGCTCATTCAAAAATCGACTTGCTTGATTAATTGAAAATGCGATATCTGGACGTGTCACTCTAGCGAGAAACATCAAGCTTCCAACTGCCTCTCAATAGGGTACATCGAGGACCTTATTAGATTTACCATAATTAATATGTAAAACTAGATTTGGATCAGCTGGTACTGCTTGGGATTTGCAATCTTGCATAGAGAGCTTGTTCAGTACTCTCTCGAGATATCCTTGTTGACTTAAAAACATTTTCTTATTTTTTCTGTCCCTTTTGATCTCAATTCCAACAAAATAATTGCAGTTTTCTTCTTTCACCTCAAACTGTGCCTTAAGTTCTATTATAAGTCCCAAAATTTCTGCGCAAGTACTTATTAGCATTTCATCGTCCACACACAATGCAAGCCAAACTTCGACGTCATCAAGCGTTGCTCTGAAAACACATTGATCTGATTCCAAAGGCTTGAATTCAAATGATTTTAAAAATTCCAGGAATTTCTTACTCCAACAACGTGAAGATTGTTTTAGTCCATACAAACTCTTCCTCAACTTGCAGACCATGTTTGGATCACTCTTCTCGAAACCATCTGGCTGTTTCATAAACAATTCTTCTAGCAGTTCGCCATATAGAAACACAGTTTTTATGTCAAACTGTGTCATTTCCATGTCATAAATTGTTGCAAGATCAAGAAGTATTCTGATTGAATCATACCTGATTACTGGTGAAAATGTTTCCGTATAATCGATACCGGCCTTTTGTGAATATCCTTTTGCACATAACCGTGCTTTGAAGCGCTCAATACTCCCATCTGGTCTTCTTTTTATCTTATATATCCACTTGCAGCTAATAGCTTGTCTATTTGGAGGTAGATTTGTCAAGGTCCAAGTTTCGTGATTAATTCAAGACATCATCTCTTCCTCCATAGCAGCGGCCCATTCCTTATAATATGTGTCAGTAACTGCTTCTTTGTATGTTTGAGGCTCCTCATAAATTGCTGCACATGCTGTTTCAATGGATACTTGACAAACATCGAATCGTTTTGGCGGTCTTAGAGTATCTCTTTTACGAAGTGTTGGCCATGTATCACTCTTGTCTTGTGTAGGCCCACCTCCTTGTTTGGCATTCTTCTCAGATGTGGTAACACTTTCCTTGAGTTCTTGCTCTTTTGGTTCATTGTTATGTGAAGTTAAATTATAAATGAAAAATTTTGGATCATTAATTACAGCGCCTTTACTAATTTCTTCATTACATTCAACGTCCCGAGCTACTGTGACTTTTCTACTTCTTGGATGGTACAATCTGTAGTTAGTACTATTACCGTCATAGCCAATAAAAATGGCCTTCTTAACCTTGCTTTCAAATTAAGTACGGGCTTGCTTGGGTATATGCTCATAAGCGTCTGCTCCAAATTTACGCATGTGCTTCAAAGTTACCTTTTTTCCAGTAAACTTCTTGAACGGTGTCACATTATTGTTTACCTTGCTTGGCCGCCGATTTAAAATATAAATACTCAGATTTACAGCCTCAGCCCACAGTTCCTCCGGAAGTTTTGCGTCAATCAGCATTGTCCTAGCGCATTCCACAATGAATCGATTTTCCCGCTCGACACGCCCATTCTGTTCTGCACAATATGGAGCAGTTCTCTCACAGATAGTCCCTGTTTTTCTAAAATGATCTAATTTTTTCTTTCGCAAACTCGCAACCATTGGCACTCTTAAGCACTTTTATTTTGTTTCTATCATCTGCTGGAATTGTACGAACATATCAAAAACATCACTTTTGTACTTAATAAAAAAACACAAAACGATATGACTTCCAGTCGTCCTTAAATAGCAAAAAATAATTGGCTCCTCCCAACGATGTAACCGACATTTTACCACAGACATCTGTGTGTATAAACTCGCCAGGGTTACTTGCACGGGGATTAAGATTTTCATAAAACGGCAGTCGATGTGTCTTGCCAAATTTACATGACTCACAGAACACCTTGTCTATAATGTTCACCATTAACCCTGGTAGGAGTCCCTGACTTGCCATGGTCTTGAAGCTATTGATGTCTGGATGTCCCAGTCATTCATGCCATAGCTTCACTGACTACTCTGTTGAATTGGCTTTCTCAACAGTTTTATTCTTAAAAAAGCATCTTGTAACATTGGTTGATCATTTTAATTACAGTTACAACAAGTCGATTCTGTGCTAGAATATTTACTTCGATTTTTCTTTCATCGAAAATCACCTTGAACTGTTTACTAGTAACTGCTCCTACTGAAAATAAATTTTTCACAAGTTTTGGAACATAAAAGTATTTTCAAGTGTGCGAAGCAAGCTCCCACTGTCCATTTACAAGTGCTAACACTTCTACAGAGCCGATACCTTCCGCTTGAACGTACGAATTATCCCCAATCTGTACGACACTCGAATTGTCTAATGGCTTTAGCACAGAAAACCACTCCTTATGGTAGGTCATATGTTTTGACGCAGCACTGTCCGCCAGCCACACAATTTCACATCCAGAAGCAGAAACATTTTTGTATTCAGCACTTAAAGCAACATGCTTCGACTCATCCGGCTTACTTTGATCACTATTTTTCGCTAGCCAGTTGCGACACTTTTTTTTTGTATATGACCCACCCAACCACAGTAAAAACATTTCATATTCTTCTTACCACTAAGTTTTCCGGGATTTTCTCTCTTCTCGTTATTGTGGGACGTTTGACTTTTCATACTTTTGTAATTTTTCTGAAGGTTCAGCGCCGCAAACGCTGTAGTGACATCATCGTTCTGCATGAGCCGCTTCTCTTCCCTGAGAAGTCCAGATGTTAGGTTCTCAAATGTCTGCATTACCTCAGCGTACGAGTCCCACACACTTATGAACGCGCTGAAGCTACTTGACAGACTCTCAAGGGTTTTTGCAATTTTGTCCACGTCGGAAACCGCTTCTCCAACGTCTGCTAATGACAGCGCCATTGACTCGATAGTACTTATATGCTGAGCAATATTATCGTTTGGATTCATCCTATAGCTGAAGAACTGCTGCTTGAGACTAACCTGGTTTACAGAGCTACGTTGTTCGTGAACGTTCTTGAGACGATTCCACATTTGAGCCGCTGTCTCGCATGCGATGACTGTTTGTAATTGACTATACTCAAGTCCCGTTGAAATTATCAACATTCCTTTTTTGTTCCCAGCGTTCCATGTCTTAACCTCCTCAACCTCTGTTGTTGCTGGTTTTTGTTTCTTGCCATTTATGATATCCATAATTTTCTCCGCATGTAATATTATGTCCATTTGATAATTCCACAGTTGGAAATTATTACCATCAAATTTCTGAATGTGGAAATTCTGGACTTTATCCATCTTTGTAAGTAACCTTTATGCTCCTTTCACAAAAACAAACAAATCCGCTACAGTGAAATTATCCCAGCACTTACAAAGAAAAAAAGACTTAATCAAAAATGGTGTTTCTCGCGTGCCGGCGTGTCCGTTCACAACGTGCAAATCATTTTAACATTGTACTTTATTCACTAACACGTTGATCAGCACTACTGGGCCCATAATCTGTTAAGGTTTAGGATGATAAACCGTACGTACTAATTTAAATGTGTGAATATTTAACTATGCAAAGTACAACATTATTAAATGATACAGAATAAAGTAGACTACGTTGTAACCTCACTGACGCCCTGTACAAGAGTAATAAAAAAGGCAGAAATGACGTACTATTAGGTGAACAAAGCAACTGGACTACTTGGGTCATAAATTCAACAATATCAAATAGGATATAAAAGCTAAAGACATAAAAAGAGGCAATAAGGGGAAAAGGGCAAATGTTCAAAAAGGGTAAAATAGGCAAAAATTGCCAAAAAAAGGTAGATAAGACAAGAGGGGTAAAAGCAATAAAAGGTGAAATGGATCAAAAGGGCAAAAAGAGAAAAAATGTCCTGAAAGTGCAAAAACGGTTAAATAAGGAAAAAGAACAAAAGGGGCAAAAGTGCCAATATGGCAAAAAGTGTAAAAATGCCAAAAGGTTCCAAAAGTGTAAAAATGTTATAAAGGACTTAAAGGGCAAAAATCACATATATTGGAAAAAAACGTAAACAAAAGGAAAAGGGTAAATGTGATAAAAGGGGTATAAAATTCTTATATTTTTGATTAGATCTACTTTTTACCCTTTTTACTCTTTCTGTACCTTTTGTACTTTTTACAAATTTTAATGTCTACCCTAAAATAAAATCCTCTTTTCCCATTTGTTCTTTTTTTGGTTTATTGCCCTGTCTGCAGTTTTAAACTGTTTTACACATTTTACCCATTTTATTTACCTTCTTTAACCTTATTTTAAAAACAGATAAGCATTTTTTTATATTTTTTGCTCTTTTTTACCCCATGCCAGAAAAATTTCTATATAGTAAATCTAAAAATATTTCTCCGGGAAATTGGGGTGCGGGGGCTATAAATATACAAATCTTTTTAGGTGAGGTAGAACAATAAAATTTGTCAAACATGTAGCAGTACTACTTTAGATATTCAAATAAGTTCAAAAACTTAAATTTCAAAGTTGGAGTCAGCGAAATGAGGGAGGGTGTATTCCAACATTTCAAAACTGATTGAAACAACTACTTACCAGTGTGTTATATAACAACATTGAGCATAAAGATAACTGTACTGTACCATAAAATCTGATAGTTTTAAATTTTAAAATGGAATTCTGGGCAATAGGAAGGAGGGTGTGAACAGAAAACAAAGCTTTTAGTTGCGATAGTAAAGAATGATCAGAAATGTAGTGCAAAATACCAAAATAGTTAGTAAATATTTAAATTTTCTAATTCGGTATTTTTGAAATATGTGGAGGGGATTTCCAAAATCTATATTAAACACTACTTCTCATTGTGTTTAAAGATTTAAATTTGTCAGCCTGTTATAAGCTAAACCTCTAACATTATGAAAACAAACTAAATTTCAAAATGAAAGATCGGAAAATGGGAAGATGGGCGTCATCTCTGAAAATTTCAAAGCCAATTTAATATAACATTTCCCTTATGGTATAAAAGTGAAATATTTACTTACAGGTATAGGGACAACACCAAACAACCAGAAGTGTTTGAAATTTTTAAATTTCAAAACAAGGGTCAGAGAATTGGGTTGGGTGGGAGAGTGGGGGGATTTAAATTTCCAACCGTGTATAAAAAACACTTTTTGGTGTGGTAGGAAAATGATAGACTTGCAAGTATTTACAAAGACCACTCCAGATGATCAGAAAATACTGAAAATTAGTTTCATAATTTAAACGTATAAAATTTCACAAACAATTAGAAAAAAAACTGCTCGGTGTATTAGAATATTGAAATATGGCTGGTAATTATAGGGACCAATATGTATCTATAAAAGGCAATTATTTTATTTAGGATTTTTTTAAATTTTGTGTGTTAATTTAAAGAGCGCAGAATACTTGGTCTAAGACGAAGTGTCTTTCCCCAGTGTTAATAGTACTACCCTAAAGCTAGCACTCGCTTAGGATAGTCACTGAGCACTCCCAGACTGGAACTAACTGCAAGGAGAGAGAGGGGGGAGAAACAGCGCCGGACTCGCTTCGAGCAGCGCGCATGACCAGCGATCGAAGAGATTGGAGGGGGAAAGAAGACATATGGACGTCAGGAATTACCCCTCTTCCGAGGAAGGGGGAAGTCGCTTGCACGAACAATTAAAGGAGGCTCATTAAGGATCAAAGAACGTAATTAGAAGTATATGCGCCAGAAAAAGGTTACATATCAAGACCCTGAGGTTAGCTCGGCACAAAATTATATAAACTTTTAGATACCAGTACTTTTACCTTTGGTTAATTTCATATTATAATTAAAAATAAAGCTTCTTAAAGATTCCACGTACGAATAACGGGTAAACAAGCTAGTTAGTTCTAATAATAGATACACGGAACACTCAAATTCTTACAAAAATAAATTATAACATGTCTAAATATTGTGTCCAGACTACCAAATTGGTAAGGTTTGTACACGCAACGTATGATAGTGACGCCTTAGACCGTTCGACCACTGAAGTGAGTATCAATCCTTAATTTTTTTTCTATACTTAGCACCCATACTTTATATTAAGCAAATGGTAGTACAGTTTCACGTCAACTTTGGTTTGTAAAATACATTATAAACAATAATTAATATCTGGCTTATTGAAAAATACATAGTTCATGAATGAATTCACCCTTTGATTTGGACTTGTTTTGTTTAGTGATGACTGGTGTGGGAATGTCTTGTGTGTCAGCCGGAGCGAGTTAACAGAAGGGAGTGACCTAACCAACTCTAGGTTCCACCCCACCCCCACCCCCTCTAAAGTTCAGTGTTCCGTCCAGATATAGCCCTAGTAACAGGGGGCGAGATCTTAGCGTTACAGCCTCTAAGTAGATAGCAAATTACTCGATAATTAAGCTTTAGATTATAAATATTTTATAGTAAAATAGTCTTAAAGAATTTAAAAGTTAAAACTCCTTTTATAAAAAGTCAAAACGCCGAGTTATTACACTTTTTAAGCTGTGTAAAACCAGTCAATTTTAGCATATTTTCACAAGTGATAAAAAATAATATAAGTAAAAAACAAAAAAGTAATAAGCAGGTCTAATTTTTACATCCTTCCTATACAAAATAAAACAAGTCAGTAGTTAGCTGGCCCTGTCGCCCCATTTCTCTGATAGGCTGAATTTGGGCACGTGACCACGCCCCTCTCTCTCAGATTGGCTGTTGATTTCCTTTCTCCTGACCACCTTTCCAAACATGTTGGTACTTGTATTTTTATCGGTGCTCATTTGTTTTTTATTTGTGCTTAATGATTTTTTATTTGTGCTAATTGGTTTTTTATGTCTGGTTAGGATTGGGACGGAGCTTTGGAGTTTTTTATTTATTTATTGGCATGGGGTCCACAGCGCCGGGCGACATCGCTAGTGAGCATCCTCTCTGGCCAGGCGAAGAACATCGAGTGTGACCACCGTGCAGCCGACAGCGTATCACGACCGTAAGGCCCCTTTCATTTTTCCTTCACTCCCCACCCTCCTAACATCGCCATGGCACAGAATGAAATAAGTTACACTGACCGCTCCCTCGTTCTGTTGAGCGGATTTTCACTTCCCGGAACAAACAGCATGAACCTCTCCTGACGAGCGTTTGAGGTAAAGTGTGATAAATGGTTCCCCTGCCTTGAGACCCCTTTCACTTCCCCTCATTAGAGGTATGTGTCACAACCCCTTATGTGGTGATGGGTTTTCCCGATGTCATCGAAATGTCACAACCCCCTATATGGTAATAGGTTTATCCCGTTGATGTCACAACTAGAGAGCATTGACACATCTAATTATGCACAATCAGGGGCCTCGGAATCCTCATTCAGGGGCCGCTATCCCCCACCACAAAAGTCTACTAAAATTGGTTGTTTGGTACATCCGTCGACATGCACGGATGTAGGTATCCATCATGGATCGGAGGAATAAGGTAGAAATGTTCCAGAGTTTACATTGAGTGAGGGAGAGTAGAAAACCACCCCAGTTTACCTGAGCGAGATTCGAGCCCACGACCTCCCCGTGCCATAATTATATGAGTGACACGTACCCTTTCTGGCAAAACGTGGGGTAGGGATGATTAAGAAATTGTTCCGGAGGGAAAATACCTACAGCTTACACCGCTGGGGATTCGATTTCTACCCCCGTCATAATTAAATTAGCCTGACATTTAGACGGTGTGCACACCGGGATTCGAACCTCGAAATCTTTAGCACAGCTGATGTCTGCTAGAAAGGCCGTACTTCCTGCACCTCCACCATTTTCGAAGGGGCTTTGCCGGTCAAACAGATTTTTCTAGACCGGATAGAAAGTGTACCCGCATTTGATTGTAGTGAGAAGAACCACACGTCGATCACTCTGTCATCGGCCGTCTAATGACATTTTAGTTAGACAATGCGACCATGATGCAAGTATACAAATATAGATGGAGCGCACACCGGGATTCAAACTTCGATATCTTTAGAACGGTCGTACTTCCTGCACCCCCACCATTTTCTAGTGGGTTTTGCTGGTCAACCAGATTTTTATAGACCAAGTAGAATGTGTACCCGCATATGCTTCAAACGTTGATCATCTCCCATCTAGTGACGCCTTATACCATGCGACCATCAATGCAAGTATAAAATGCATTGTGACGGTAGATTGCTACCAAAGGACCTAGTCTTTTTTTTTTGCCAGTGATGGGGTTCTAATGGGTACCCGTCATTTGGCCTAAAGTGTAGGCCAAACGACTTTAGGCCAAATGCCTGTTGCGAAGTTAATTTTTAGGCCAAATGACTTCGTAAAATTAATTTTTAGACCATTTATTTAAAGTGTTTGTGTTGTCTTCGGAAAAAAATTCGTTATGATTTGTAGTGATCTTACTAGATGGCGAGGGTGTGTAATGTTTAGTTTAATAGTATATACTACCGTTTCAAAATACATTTGTCTTCTCTCAATTTACTACTTATCAAGGTATAGAAGCACGTTCATTAACCTGTAGTACCACTTTTGTATGTTGAACATTTGCATTGCCAAAGTTTTGTATTAGTTTTTATACCTTATTGTACCACAAATAAAAAGTTTCTTACCCTTACTCTTTTTGATTAATTAGCCTATACATTTTAATAACTTTGTTTTATTTTGAATTTTGAACTTCTTTCAATGCCAAATATATTAGTTTTGTACCATTTGGTTCCACAAATAAAAAGTTTTTTACTCGAACCCGCTTTGAGTATATAGCATATGAATGTGGCCACTCCATGTTAATAATTTTGTATTATTTTGAATTTTTAACTTTTTCAGTGCCAAAGTATATTTTATCTGTTTTTATGCGTATATTTCTTTATTAATTTTGTTAAATGAATTAATCAACCTATTATTTATTTTATAATTATTTTAACTTACTCGAGTTTGCCCACGGCTTCGCTCACATTTAAGTTGAGTAAACTAACTTATTTCTAGGCGAATAATCTAAAGCAGATTTTCTCAAACTCTATGCACTTGATCCTTACATGATCATTAAAAGTAATTTTTAAGCCTCACTTTCTTAGAATAAAAATAACTTTTTTACGTTAAAATACAAAAATGAGGCATTTATTATTGCATTGATTTATTTATTTTCTGATAGGAACTTTGTAGTAGTTTATTAAGAATAGACTAGTAAAGTTTTGTGAAACATTCATAAAATATCAAGTTGGTTTTAACATTTTATAATGTAAATATTATTCATGAAAAATATGTGTCGTTTGGAAGAATGAGTTTCTTTTCCTATCACAGAGATCGTTCAAGTCAGCTTCTGTTCATACAACACACAAAGAAGGCCTTTTTCAACTGCCAGTCGATTTCTGTAATTCAAATTATCATACTTGTTGAGAAATTACTTTCATACAAATGTATGTAGATGCAAAGATCAAAATTAATTTTATTGCTTCATAAGTCAAACAGAATATTAATTTTTTTTACAGTCAATCAGAATGTAGCAAGTCAAAAAAGTGAAAAATTGGTTCACAGATATAACGATGCTGTGCCTCATCTGAAATCCCCTCGCGTCTCGCAGTTTGAGAAAGCCTGATCTGAACTACCAAAAACACAATTTCAGACTCGTATGAGCTAAGAACTTTATATGTCGATGAAGCCACAAATTAACTACTACCTATAAGAAGGAACCAAAATATATTTTTTAAATATTTGCAATCTTTGCATGAATATTTGCGCGATCAAGCGGAGACATTGTTGAAATAAACACCAAGATAAATAGCTTAGATTTACTATCTAATAAACCAAACTAAATCTAAATAGCTGAAAAAATACCAACATCTAGGACACAACTCCAAGCACGATAACAATGGCTCTTTTACGTGAAGGCATTGTTGCAATGAACACCAATATAAAAAGTTAAAATTTACTATTTAAAAATTAATCAATTTGAAAAAAAATTACTCGAGTAAGTACCTTAGCTTATCAAACATATTGTTTTGTTAGTAATTGTTTCTATTAGTTTTTGAAATTTTTCCCTTCTCCCCAATCATAATTTCTCTAACTCCCATTTAAACACTTATAGTTTTAAGAATCATTTTGTTATCTATAGTTGTACTTCTGCCGGCCAGACAATTCTCAACTCTACACCTAAAAGATTTTTCTAACTCCCCCACCCCTCTGACGACGTCTCGTGGCCTAGCCGAGCTTGTTTCTGTTCAGTATATGTGACTGTGCGATGTCGCGCTCGTTATTGGCTTCTTATTTATGTCAAATATGCTACCAAAGTGAATAGTAAATATTTTTGTGTTTTTTGTAAGTTTTCCTATTATTTATGCGTGAAGTGTTACTAAAAGTGTTGTAACAACACTACCGTCTCCGTTTTCAATAAAAGTAATATAAATAAGGGATATGGTGTTATACACAATACTTTCATAAAGATTCTGGTGTCAGACGAAGATGTATTCACTATTGAACGGGATAGAGAATGGAATCCTGATTAGTATTTTATTTGCTCAGAACATTTTCCCCCCTGATGATTATGAATAACACCTTCAGGCCTAACTGCAATTCTTTCCTAAGAAAAGATAATTAAAATCGCCTGCTATATCCTCCCTTATTTGTGGTGTCTCCTAAAAGGTTATCCAAGGTGAAAATATTACCCGTGAATCTAGGCCGAGTATTAGATTGACGAAATAAATATTAAGTGATTTCATGGCGGGTAAAAAGTCACCCCTAATATTTTTACTTTATGGGAAAGCCCCCTTAATACTTTTGCTTTTGGAAAAGTCCCCTCCTATATTGAATTAAAATTACTGATTTGTTTAAATTGTTTAATTAATTGCAAGATTTCACCTACTGATTTTATAACCTTATTAACCAAATGGACCTTACTTCATTAATGCGGACAGCCGTCTGGAATAGATATTTCACCATGCAAGGTGGATATATTTTTAAGTTAACCATGTCAACGTATAACATACTTTAGAAACACTATTTCTAAAATGTAATAAATCACGTGGATGTATTACACACATAAATATGTTTTGTATAATAACATAATTTATTGTATTGCATAAACAAATTTATATAGTACCGTAGTTAATGATAGAAGTAAGGTGTTTGGCGACGTAAATGTTCACTTAAATTAAGTATTAATTATTCAATATAAATTTAATAAACCTATTGTAAGTAGGCCTATTCATAAACCAATTTGGATTGTAGGGAAAATCTTGAATTTATATTAATGTTCATCTGAGAGTGCCAAACTGAGTATGTAAAGGGTAATATTAGATTCAGCTACATTTATGTTATATAGGTTATAATATGTACCCCTCTCAAATTCGGAAATAATGTATGTCCTCCCCCTCCTCTCAAATTCGGAAATAATGTCTGTCCTCCCCCTAATACCCCCCTGCCCCCCGAGTTGGAAATAAAGTCGTCCTCCAAAATTGCAAAGTCAAGCACGTCTATGTGCGATATACTATATTCTCTAGGTGTGCAGAGAAAGGAAGCCAAAGATAATGTAGGTGTTTTTCAATGTGTCCCTCAAAACATAAACAACGAAACAAGTCAACCAATTGTGAATAAGACTGAAACAATTAAAATATATCTTGAATAATTTCAAAAGGAAAACAAAATATATTGAAATCCAAAATATTGTAATGAAAATCTCTCGAAATCCATAGAATCCGTAGCATACTTAACTTATATATAACTTGATAAGCCCTAAAATGGCTATTTATTTATCTAAATAGGGGTTTTGCCGTTAATTTTTTTTCAAATAATGGGTTTTTATATCCATTTTATCAAATAGTAACACAATACAAATACAGTAAGTTTAATTTGTTTCCACCCTAAAAGTTAATATTGAGGGGATGATATTTCAAAATAATGTTTTGTCTGTTCCATTTATCTTTTCACATTGACTTTCTCTTTGACATTTTCTCTCTCACACTCTCTCCCCCCTCTTTCTCACAAACACTATATTACAACACTGTCTCACACATCTTCTATCATTCTTCCCATGACTTTCTCCCTCTTTCTCACACTCTCTACACTCACACAAATTATATACACTCTTTCAGAAATTATATTTATCACACTTACTCTTAATCTCTCTCAAACTCCCTCTTTCTTAAACTTTTACTCTCGGCTAAACTATCTCTCTTTCTCAAACTCTGTGTCTCTCTCAAACTTTCTCTTATACGCTCTTACATTTTCCCTCGCTTTTTCTCTCTCACTCTCTCAAACACACTCTCTGTCTATTTCTCTGTCTCAAACTCTTCCAATTTCTCAAACTATCTCTCAAACTCTCTCAAAAATCCCTCCTTCAAATTCGTACTATCTCAAACAATCTCTCTCGAACTTTCTCTCATCCAAACTATCTCTATATGTCTCATACTCTCTTTCAATCTCTCTTTCTATCAAACACTCAATCTTTCTCACTCAAACTTTCTTCTCTAAAAATTTATCTCTCTAAAACTTTCTCTTGCTCTAACGTTCTCTCTCAAAATCTCTCTCACATGGTCTAGCATTTTCGCTTTATTTCATACAATACATCTCACAGGTTCTCTCCCAAAATTTCACTTAAACGATATATCTCACACGCTCTTTTTTTCTTACACACACTCCCTTACACACCTTATCAGACACTCTCCGTCATATACTTTCTCTCACTTTATCTCACAGACACTCTCTCAAATACACTCTCAAGTTCTCTCACACACACACTCTCTCTCACTTTCTCTCTTACACCGACTCTTTCTCGAACACTCTCGCACACACTCTTTCTTTCCCACTTCTCCCGGTTCTCTCTAACACATACACTCTCACTATCACTCGTTCACACTCACTCAATCTCTTTCACTATCACTCGTTCACACTCACTCAATCTCTTTCACGTTCTCATTCTTAGTCTTTTACACTCACTCTCACACACTCACACTCTCATTTTCATTATCATATTTTCTCTCGCTCTCTATCATATCTTATATATATTTTGATAAGCAAAACTGCGGTTATAAAAATGACGAGGAAGTGACTGAACATATTTTGATAAACGATCACTCATTTTAAAGATTAGGTAGGTGTCAAAGATGTCGGTAAAATTAGTAATTTTCAACGAAAGCCCGATTTTCCCAGAGAATTTTCAAATTTTCATTCTTTGTTTACATCACCATAGAAACCTTTTATGGTGCAACAATGATTATAAAGATTACGGAAATTGTTTGTCTATTTGTTTTATATCAAGGATATTAAGTTAAAAATATATAGTTGTTTACATTGTTGTTTTTCTACTTCCTCGTCTTTGTTTTTAAATATTTGCCTATGCCCTATGATCTAAACCTAATGCATGTGTGTGCGTGCGTGCATGCATGCATGTATGTATGTACGTATGTACACTCCGTCGAGATTGAAAGGTAGCAACTTCTAATTCACGGAGCCCTCCACATATGACTGTAGGATAGTTTGCCTAGCTACGCCCAAAACCTAAATTAGAGAAGGCCTTAAGTCGTTAAATTATTTATTGACTGTTGGGAAGGAGTGATGGGGGAGGGGTTATGTCTTAAAGAGATGACCGAATGGTTTGATTTAATAAATTAATTTTTCTTTACTGTTCTGATAATGATAAAATCAATAACTAATATTTACATACTAAGTTAATTAATTATGTTTGCTCTCATTAACATAAGGGCTGATATTTTTTTTTAGCTATTAAAAGTTTAACCACGTCAAAGGTTATTTGGGCACTGTTGCCCACATTGATTGGTTTTACATGGTAACATAAAGCAAGTCTCCCCTTTTCCAGAATCAGCATTACTGTTTATAGCCAATTATAAATTTATTAATGATTAATTATTATATTCCACACATGTAACGTAAATAACATATTAACTCTAAAAGATTTTTACTTTATTTGTAAGAAGCTGAGTTTAAAAAAACTTTTGTAATTTAAGTGTCCCAATCCTAATTTAAAATATTTTATATTATCTCCAGGTGGACAAAAAATTAATATCGTCAAGATCTCATCCATTGGACATATTTTAGTTATAAAAGTGAATTTATTTGTTTCTTCAAAGTTATTATGACTGTGTATAACTTTGTGGGAGCATAGTTCAATTTCATATTTTATTTAATGTTACCATAGCGGCTATAATATAACTATATGTAAAACGCTTTAATAATTAATAATTTGATTAAGTAAAGGTGTGGTTTATTAAGATTTGCGTTGATTATTATCATGTTATAATACAATTAAAGTATAATGTTAACTGTGATTATTTTAGTCAAATCTGTTTTTTTACTAAATAAATTCTGGAAATCCAAACAATAAAACTGGCCATGTCGTAGGCAAGTAATAATACAGTATCAGAGTGAGGAGGTTTAAATTATAATTGAAAATCAAGGATAAATATTGTTTTGTTTTACGAGCTTAAAACCACTTTACATAATATCTCTGCTTTTTTAAGTTTTGGAATGTAAATATATTTGGGTAAAAATATATTATAGTTCTGTTCTATATTTAAGAATATCTGTCTATAGCTAAGGATACCTGGAATTTCACTAACTATTGCGGTGCATTTGTTTCTATTCATCATGATGTCTCCTAAGAGAGGATTTCGCATACATACAGTCAGGGTTTGATTTTCTTTTAAAGATACGGCCGGATTTATTTATCTCCGGAACCATTCAACCAATTGCGGCGTGGTTGTTACTTTTGTACTGGATCAATATCCAGGCAGACTTTAGCATTATTTGTGTATAATCAGGTGTTTCGGTGGGAGTCCCGGTGAAGGGTCAGGTGAATGTTTGT
>CABFOV010000517.1:176147-186912 GCA_902141375.1 Timema poppense
CTTCCTTCACGCAAATGCGGATACGCTTACTTTAATATATATTTTCCTTAGCTCTATTCCGTTATTATAATTAAAATGTGTATAACACAGATGGATAGTAGCAGGGCCGGATTAATGACAATAATTGGTTTGGTGTTAAACGTCTTATTTTGGTTATTTGAATTTTTATTGCGTGGGTAAGGAACGGGTCCAACTACTAGTTTTATTTATTTGTTGTATTTAACGTTCGCTTTCTGAACCAAATGGTTATATAAGCACACGAGAATTTCTATGAGTGAGATCGAAAGGGCCTAACAATTTTGCCGGGAAAGGTATTTTCACAAACCTTACAGGGTTATCTTACATACCACAACCGACATGGGACCGATGGCTTTACTTTCCCTCCAAAAGAAGCTATGCTATGAATTGTTATCACTTGAAAGAAATCCTTTGACCCCGGCGGGGTTTTAACCCATGAACACCGGGTCCGGAGGCGAGAACTTTACTCCAAAACCAGTGAAGTCGACCAAACTGCCAGCATTATTATATGATTGAATGCTAAAATATAAATATAGCGCCACAAAACAAAATATTGTTCGAGAATAGGAATAACAATCTCAACTAAAATCATTTATGGCTGCACTAGTGAGCACGTAAACTAAATGCAACGCTCATTTAGTCTAGCCTACTGGCAACGGGGAGATCGGGGTTCAATTCGCAGCCGGTCATTCTCGAGATATTTTTTCTAAATGTTATACATTTATTTCTGTATGCAAGTACAGGTACATTTCACCTACATTCTACCTTCATCACCCCTCTCCTATTAGCGGGAGAAAATGTTTATAGCCCGAACGGTTAGTAAGGCAATGAGCTAAAAACTAAAGTCGAAGAACGTCGAGCAGGGTCTTATCTAGGGTGCTGTGCTTATTATAGGAGCCAGGGAAAACCTTACTAAAATGCCAAATAGCTATTTGTGCTAACTTGTATGAATTTTTTTAATCTGCATATTGATTTTCTCATTAAAAAAACTTTACATGAATCAACACATTGAGGAGCTTTAAGCGTAAAATCACCACTCCTCTTTTGATAAGAAAATATGTCAAATAAATATTATCAATAGAAATATTGTGTTTGTTTATTTCCAAGAGATTCTTAAATATTTTATTCCTATAAACTCACTAGGCAAATAAAAATATTTATGGTGATTTAAAAAAGTAAACTAAAGATTAGGGCTAATGTTAAAGGATGTTAAATTAGTGAAGAACATTTTTTAAATAACGGCTGTTTCCATAAGCTACGGGATTTTTTTAAATAGTATATTGACTTAGTGTTAACATTTATGACCAATTCACCTTTTTAATTTATTGTTTTGCAAACTTGTGTGCATTTTTATGTATTTGAAATATCAATTATATGTTGACAACTACAAATATGTTTTATGTAACATATTGTTTTTGTTTTAACAAATTCATTACATTTTTATTAATTTATTTTAAACAAATATTATTTAAGCAAAGTGTTTTTTTGCCACTACATGAACGTCATTGTTCAACTCTCGGTTTATTTATCTGACCATAACATAATAACTGTCCAGATAGCTAGACATTCTTTTGTGACTAAGTATTATATTGTGTTTACTGGGGAGGGGGCTAGAGAAGAGACTTATTTCAAATAATGGTTTAGGGTGAAATCATCTCACATGTATAATTTACGAGCAGGCGGATCCATTCTTTGAACTATATAAAACTATTCAAATTAGGACGTTTAACATCCAGCTGCTAGCATTTATATAATTCCTCCTTGCACAATACCAAACTAACTATGGCAATCATAATTTAAATTTCACGCTCAGCGTTCACTCATAAAGTTGAAATTTTAACACTTATCTTATTCTCTGGAGTAGTCCCTCTACCTTTTCCCCAAATTTCAATTTTCTACCAAATTTAAAACGTCTTTCTTATTTTGACTCCCTCCCCCCAAGTCCTGGAGCCCAATTTTGAAATTCCTCATTTCGTAAATTTTCCATGTTAAATGAGGTGGTCCTTCTAAAGATCTTGATTTTTCATCCTATCTCGAAGGGGCTTAGATTTTTCTGAACTCACACCTAAACTTATTTTTGTTTTTTATACATTACTAGCATGAAGCACAGCTTCTCCCGGGAGAATAGTTTAGGGTAACTAAAAATATTTAAAAGGGTAAAAATTAAATCAAATTGATTTTTAAGGGTTATGTAATAAGCTAAAAATAAGGTTTTAATATATAAAAGGGGTACTAAGGGAAAAGTGTCGGACAGACAGATGGACAGACAAACGGCATTGCGGAAACCATATTTTTTGTTTCAGAGGGTCATGAAACGTTGACATTTATCATTTATCGAAATTTAGAGTTAGATTCTTTTTGACAATCACAATAATAGTAGATATAGATCGTTTCTTGTATTTATTTTTGTTATATTTAAACAGTAAATAAGGTAATTTTAATTCAATATTTATCTGGCTTCGACCTTGCATACAATATATAGAATCTAGTATGAATTTTCTTTTTTTCAATAGGAAATTCAGGAGTTATTTTAATGTGTAGAGCTTTTATCTCTTTTGAAATTTAAGTTGTAAACCTGGTTTTAAAAGGTATCTCATGCACTCGACACATATTTAATGCTCTTTATTTTAACAATCACATTATTAATGTATTTATTAAACTAGTATTGAGTCTTGGGGGAGACCAATTCCCAGTTTTCCCTCTCTTGGGTGTGCCACTGACCCATATAATACCCAAGGAAGAACAAACAAAGAAATTCTGCTTTACACTTTTTTTTGTGGTATAGCTTCAATTTGGGGAAACACTTACATTCTCTATGTTAATAGGCTGTCATTTATAAATGATCAGAACTACATTATATCTATTAAAATAGCTGAATATTTTGTTTTTGCTTAGAAACATTTTTGACAGTATTTTATTTTGGGTAAATTAATGGAAAACTATCACTTTATAAACATTTTCACGTGAATTAAAATGTATAGTACGACACAATCTTACATACTTTCTCATTTAGCAACTAACCAAGAGTTAGTTTATTTCCATTGTATATTACAATTAGGAAACAAATTTTCATAATTTATTTTCAGTAACCCATAAGGGATTGTCTGTGCAGTGCGCTGTACCATTTATTTAATTTTTCAAACCTCTAAACACTTTAAGCAAGATTGATCCTGTTAATTTTAAAGTATGGTGTTGAGAGTAAAGACATGCCTACTTAGATGAGTTTTGTTTAACTATTTATATTAATTGTATAAAGCCGAAAATGACCGAACTCGATTGAGTATATACTGTACATTAATTTGGAAACCCTTCGCTTATAAATTGTGGGCAGGAGGAAGATCACAGACCAAACATGTTTGTGTCCTTGTATATGTGTGCGTGTGTGTTCAAATATCACACACACACACACACACACACACACACACAAGTACGATTATAGAACTATTTATTTTAATTGTTTAACTTTATAGGAATTCAAACCATTCTATTCTCAATGAATAGCTCTTAGCTCAGACTTGGAAAAGAACCCGGGATATTTAAAAAATAAGTTGGGCTATATTAGGTTTTATTGGGTTTGCTGTGGTGTGATTAAAGATATTATGTATGTTATCTGATTTAACCAATCATTCAAACAAATTAATAAGTGCCTAGACTGTTACTTTACAAAGAAAATAACGTCCACGCCTAACAATAATATTATATTTTAAAAATAATTTTTTTTTAAGGAATTAAAACAATAGACACTGGTTAACAAAATTCAAGATAAAACTTTCATGCAATCATGTTAGTAAAATTTGGTTCTTAGAAAAGAATGTTTTAAATTTAAATTGCATGTGTATTCTTTAAAATATTTAATAATATTAGTTTGATATAGTCCTATGTTAGTATGTTTAATTCCATTTCCAATCTATCTACATTTTTATTTAAAGTAGTTAAATATATTTTAAATATTAAAAGGAAAATAGACTAACTACTTTTAAAAAAATTAGACAATTGCTTTGTATTAAATATATAATAAGATTTTAGTGGGTATTTTTAATAAAAATCCATGTGGTTTTTTTGGGCTGGATAGTATTGTAACAACCCTGTCTTAGCTAACTCTCTTTCCTTTAATTATATGCAATTTTAACAAAAGGTTATTGCATCCATATTATTTACCTTTACATTTTCATCTTTATTGTTAACTTATATCGTTGACGTGACTTGATATGAAATTTATTTAATTTTACAATAAAACCACTTTTTCAATTACACTTTTACATACCATTGTTTGATACTTGTAAACAATAGGAAACCCCAAAAACAACATTACTCAATCACTTAAAGAAATCTTATATTATTATATGACATTTCAACATTAGTTAATCACTAACTTCCAATACTTAATTTAGATAATTTTAAAGATTAGACACTTTACAAAGATTTTTGTTTATTAATAAATTGAGACGTGTTTAGTTTGTCATTGGTTTTATTTATAGTTATTTCCCTAACGCTAAATGACTGGACTTTGTAAATACTATGGGAATTAAACACAGACGAAAACGTATTAACTTTTTCACAATTGTTTTGTAAAGTTTTGTAAAATTTTACTCAATATAATTTATATTTTTATTGTCTTTAGGTTGATTATACTATAATTTTGATCGTAAGAAAAGTAAATGACTGTCACAAACGTTAGTAAAACTACATGGATTCATTCATATCTCAAGTAATGAGATTTACAACTTTAACTTTCGATAAATTTATAAATAGGCCTAACTTTAAAATAATAATTAAGTAAAATTCCATCAACTTTGACCACCATTTTTTGTTATTTATTTGTATTTTCTAAACCTCTTCTTCCGACAAGAATTAGAGTATACCTGGCCAAACGCATTGGGGGTGGTTTTCACCTTTATAGTTATCACTTTTTTTTTACATCCTTGTCAGAAGAATGTTGGTGCATTTCCAATAAACAATCCTTAACTTTAAATTATTATAAGTAAAATCCTTGTATAGAATGTTAATGTAAAAATAAATTGTTTTTATCCAAAGTAGTTTTAATTTGGTCTATTATGAATTATTAATAAAACAATTTAAAAGATTTACCCACATTTTAATTTATTGGACCTTTTATTTTAATGATTAACTTTCAATTAGAATTAGTTATTGTATTAATTAATGCATAATATCGAGGTTTTAGGCCTACACCTTAATTAGAAATACAAATCTAATATACTATTATTGATAAATAATAATATACTATATTATAGATGTGTACACACTGAAATAATGTTGAATGGATACTACTACAGCTATGTATAATTTTGAGATAGAACCCAAACCAGGCCTTCCAAACATTAGCCGAGAAAAAAAGAATAAACCGACCCTCTACTTTTTTTTGTCACGGAATCTATTTTTGGAAAGAATGTATACCTGCCAGTCAGTCAACCCTACAGGCGACGAAATGTCTAGCTGTACACAAGTGAATTAACAGAGGGGGAAATGGAATTGAAGTTCTCTACACGCACGAAGCGTAGTGGATTTGAAACGAAATAGAAGGTATGGGGGTTCCCCCTTAAGGCTCTGCCTACCCTCTCTGGCGGTGTGTTGAGCTTTCAGCTCTCAAAATAGATGGCGTTGCTAACGTTATACAAACTGGTGAATTCCAGCCATCAGGTTGGCAGCATTACTGNTAGATGGCGTTGCTAACGTTATACAAACTGGTGAATTCCAGCCATCAGGTTGGCAGCATTACTGGTTTGTTTAAACAATTGGAGGCTGGCTGACTGGTAATCACTAAAGGCCACAAGCAAACTTTTTCTAGAACTGATAAAGAAAGATAAGAAGTGTAGTGCCAGACAGTAAAGTGTGTAGGCGACAAAGTTGGACTAAACGTGAGGAGGTAAAACGTCAAGCTACAATCATACTCTCGAGCAGAAAAATTAGCTTATCCATCCCAGCCAGCTAGACGCTTCTGTCTGGGGGTTCAAATCCCTGCATGAGGGTATTTTGGGGAGATCTTATTCAATAGTTTCCTTCTAATCTCCCACGCAAATGTGGGTACATTTAATTAATTATGCCTGTTTAGGTATGAAGTATTTATGCTAGTGGGCTAGGGATGAATACGTTTCAATATAGAGGAGGTGTACCCGCATTCGCGTGGAGAGAGAGTGGGAAAATATTTAGGAAATATTATTCGATCATGATTGAGCCACGATCTCCCAGTCATCGGCAGACTAGTCTATTGCGATAGTGACGCCTTACACCATGTGGCCACCAAAGTGGGATATTACCAATCCTCAATGTCTAAAAATAACTAGACGATTAAAATAACATGACTTACCCAATTTTTTAAAATTACGTAAGCTAGAGAGGTGGGAGGGAGCTTACGCGAGACATAGAAACAAGCCCTAACATCCGGGTCATATTATTGAGCGGAGTAGAAACGAACTTAGGTTATTGCTTTATAAATCACCCTTTAAAAAAAATCTTTAACTATTTTTTTCAAATGGAATATCTGGGGAGGGTAGTGATAAATAATACTATATACTTGTTTTTCAGAGAAAAAAATATTTAAGGTAAAATTACAGATAACTCATTTTTGAAGATTTTGTCACTAACTACAATAACTTATACGAGAGAGTATGTATCTTACTATTTTGTCGTACCATTTATTTGAGTTTATTAGAAGGCATATAAAATAAAAAATAACTCAAATTTAATATGCTGAATTTAGCCACTGTGCTTTGATTAATTTTTAAACTTTAAAGGCTAAAGAGGCAATAAAATATTTAAAAAGCAGTTTCATTTCAGAAGACTAGAACAATTTTGACTATAGATATATATGTTATTTTTATTACTGGTATTACCGCATCATACTACCCGTTCATGTTATATGCATAAAATATATGATAATCTAATTGGTTAGTAATGAGGAAGGAAGCATTTGAGAGGTTATCTACTATAATTTTTATGTAAGGAGATGGGGAAACAATTTAGGAAAAACTACCCTCAGTAGACCTGACCAGTATTTGAATCCCAAGCGCTCCGCTATCATCACTGGAGTAACGCCTTAGACCACTCGGTGTTTACAGTTTTCAAACATCTATAGGATCTACACAATTTTCCAGAAATAAATGTTTTTGGGAGTAATTTTTCATCCTATTGGTAGATTCTAACTTTAATAATGTTGCTAAGCCAATTGAGAGGGTACCGTATGTTGGTGAAGATAGTACCAACATTTTTGGGCTGAGGGTGCCATGTGGTCATCACAACGAGCTCTCCAGCTTTCTATCTCAGTTTTCTAGACTGAAACGCTACTTATTCATTTAAGTAGCTCCTCATTTGTCCTCACGAGGTTGATTTTGGTTCCGTTTCAGATCCACTGCTTCGCAGACAGAATTTGAATCACTGGGGTTCGAACCCGGGACTTCAGGATCTGAAGCCAGTAAATCTTACCACTATACCACAGAGGCGGTCGGGTATAAACTGCGTACTTACTTTGTGGCATAGGGAACACAAAAACTCATTAACTTTAATGGTTTTAAATATATTTTACTTATCATCGGCTCCATGTGGTCGAGATTGTTAAAGCGCTATGACTGAGCATGAGTGTGTAAATTAATCAGCTTTAGTAAGTTTGCTAGTTCGATTCTAATCAATTACATATTTGAGTTTCTTTGTGCGCCCTTTCTTCCATCGACCCATGCTTCACAAACTATGTTATTCACAAGGATATAAAATAAAATTGTGTAAATACTTGTCCACCTCACAATTTATACAATCCATTGGATCTTGTTCGAAAGCAAAAAAAGTCACATTTTGTTAATTATATAAAAAGTTATCACCGTGGGTACTTATTGTTCGGGATTCGATAAATTTCTTCTGAAACGAGTGCACAAACTGTGGGAATGCACAGATTCAAATTAAAAGTATCACATTTAACAAGCTAATAAAATAAAATTAATATAATCACACTTTGACTACCAAAAACTTGGTTCATTAATTTTTTGAAAAATAACTTATTCCAAAATCCAATGAGAGTCAAATCCTATACCGTTAATAAATATAGTAGATAAAAATATACTAAGAACGTCTCCAAATTACATTTAGACCCTATTTTATTTAAAATAGCTATGTTTGATATGAGCAGGAATGTTTATTTTTATTTATTATAATAGTGGATTAAAAATTCAATGTAACAGTAGTTTTCATATAATCTGAATATTAACACTTATTATTACAATGTGTAGTGCTCAAGAATGAGAAAACCGTAAAGAATCTAGGATGCGAGTGAAGAATTTTACATGTTTTACTGCCTCAGGTAAATAAGGGCTAATGTCATAAAACTTTGTATATGGAGAAGTATGTGGTTTTTTATTTGAAAATAATGTAGCACTAGAGTAATACTCTCATTGAAGTAAGTAGGGATCAACTATATTTATTCACACAACAGTTAATACTTTGTGAGTATTTTAATTACTGAATATATTAGGATGTTTATATTTAATTACGCAAATTTTCGTAATTGGATATTGGCCCTTCTTATCCCAATGTACATGATATTAATGTTTCTTTGACTCAAGAAGGTCACAGAGATTAGCTTAACCCTCCACATGCCATCTGAATTTCGACACAGCAGGTTAGCCAACGCTTGCAAAACGATACTAGCTTGTAAATGGGTAATGATCATATTAACGGCACCTATTATCAACTAAGATAACTATTTGTAAAAGGAAAAGTTGTATTTAAAACCACGTATTTTTACTAAAGTGACCCGCCTCAGTGGCGTAGTTGGCTAACGCGCTTGTCGTGTTGAGCTCGACTGCTGAGGACGGGGAGATCGAGGTTACCAATTCCTAATCCATTAGAGTAATTAGTACTTAAAGCGTATAACCCTAACGGGTAGTAAGACGCGGTGCTAAATATTATTTACTAAAGTGTCGACTTGCGAGTCGTTAGAGCTCAATATCGTCTTGATTATTGAAGCCAATCCAAATTTTAAAATAATTTTATAAAGAAAAAGAAATTATTCATTAAATAATAAGTTATAAACAAACACACTAGCTCAATTTTACAAAGAAAATAAATATATCTATTTGTAATTTTTGTTTTCCCATTTAAAATGCATTGAAGTGGAAACATTTTAACGAAAATATTTCAATAACTATGTTTAGCTTTGTTTTAAAATTCCATAAGAATTGTGAAAGACGCCCAGATATGTTACAAAAATAAATAAACAACAATGTATAATCATTAAATTATTTTTTAAAACCTTTTTTGTTATAACCGTGCATTTATGGGTAGGCTCAGCCTTAATATCCTACAGAATGTAAAAAACTACATCGGAATTGGTTTGCTGTTTCAGAGATATTCACAAATATCCAGCTGGTCCTTCACCGAGACTCACAAAACAAAACCTGATTATATCATGCTAAAACATTCCTGGATAAATATTATTCAAAAAAATAAAAACTACATCCCAATCGGTTAAGGCCCTGCCTACCCTCTCTGGCGGTGTATTGAGCTTTCAGCTCTCAAAATAGATGGCGTTTCCAACGTTATACAAACTGGTGAATTCCAGCCATCATGTTGGCAGCATTACTGATTTGTTTAAACAATTGTGAGGTTGGCTGACCGCGACCGGTAATCAGCCCAGGCCGAAAGCAGACTTTTCCTAGAACTGATAAAGATAAGGATTGTAGTGCCGGACCGTAAAGTGTGTAGGCGACCAAGTTGGACTAAACGTGTAGAGATAAAACGTCAAGATACAATCATACTCTCGAATAGAAAAATTAGCTTATCCATCCCAGCCTGCTAGACGCTTCTGTCTGGGGGTTCAAATCCCTACTGAGGCTATTGTGGGGAAATCTTATTCAGTCGTTTCCTTCTACTCTCCCACGCAAATGTGGGTACATTTCCTTAATTAATTCTGCCTGTTTATGTATGAACTAATTACGCCAGTGGGCTAGGGATATATACGTTTCAATTTAGAGGACGTGTACCCGCATTAGCGTGGAGAGAGAGTGGGAAAATATTTAGGAAATATTACTCGATCATGATTGAGCCACGATCTCCTAGTCATCTGCAGACTAGTCTAATGTGAGAGTGACGCCTTAGAGCATGTGGCCACCAAAGTTGGATATTACCAATCCTAATGTCTAAAAATAACTAAACGATTATAATTACATGACTTACCAAATCTTTAAAAATTACGTAAGCTAGAGAGGTGGGAGGGAGATTACGTGAGGGAGGGAGGATCAAAAATCATGTAACAAAGCCTTACGTAATTTAAGGATGGCCCCCTTGCAATAAAAACTAGGGGCCATAGATACAAGGCCTAGCAGCCGGGTCATGTTATTGAGCAGAGTAGAAACGAGCTCAGGCCATTGCTTTATAACTCTCCTTTTTAAAAAAGTCTTGAACTATTTTTGTTTCAAATAAATATCTGGGGAGGGTAGTGATAAATAATGCTGTATACTTATTTATCAGAAAAAAAATTATTTAAGGTAAAATTAGAGATAATTTTGTTTTGAAGATTTTGTCACTAACTATATAATAAATAAACTATACGAGAAAGTATGTATCTAACGATTTTGTCGAACCATTTATTTGAGTTTATTAGTAAGCAGGTAAAATAAAAAAATAACTAAAATTTAATGTGCTAAATTTGGTCACTGTGCATTGATTAATTTTTAAACTTTAAAGGCTAAAGAGGCAATAAAATATTTAAAAAGCAGTTTCATTTCGAAGACTAGAACAATTT
>CABFOV010000518.1:0-21480 GCA_902141375.1 Timema poppense
CAGTTATGGTGGAGGAACCCACCCATGGAACAGGGCCGGGGGGAATACAGAGCCTGCTACCGATGATGGACTCATCGAAGTGGTGGGACTCACAACATATCAGCTGGTAAGCAAACGTTATTCAACTTGTTTCTATTCATTATCATTTAATATGTTAGAAATCAAAATGGATGGTCATTTTAAACACTTTTCTTAATCTGTATTTTACAATGTTGAAATTATTTTAACACATTTAATAGCATTACACATTAGTCTCGATTGTTCAAAATATCGTATAATTGTAGGTTGTGAAACTTTCTATACACATCCTTTTAGACAGGATGAATGACATATGACTACGTCGAAGAAAAATCATCCCAATAATATAAAAATCTGAAAGTAGGTACCTGCTAATTCTTTTCAAATGCCAATAATATTTGCATAGGGGCATGCGAAGTCTACTTTTTAAACTTGAAGCATAATCGAATCGAATATATGAAATATTCTTGAAGCAGAATCAAAGATTGAATATTTTTTGTTAGTTACTTTTGCTTGGAAAAATATTATATTGTGGTTATTTATATAACTTAATGCATTAAAATCCCATTCCAAATATTTTACTGCGCAACTGTTTTGTAATATTATGTTCTAATATGACGCATAAAGTTATTATCACAAATTACAATTCAACTACTTTAAATTATTTATCCATATGAATATTGATTTCTAATGTATATAACATTTCAAAATGGTAGTATTACAATAAATGGATTATTTTAGCCATTATTGGTAAATAAAGTTGAAGTTGAGATGTATTTCAAAGCCAATTTTAAGTTTCAAAACTTTGTACACACATAATATGTTTATATTTATGAAATTATGTTTGCACCTATGATGTAATTTGAAAATCAAAATGAAATAGTTTTTACACTTAAAACATGAAAGTATTAAACACTTTTTTGACCAATTCATGAATTTTGATAGTTTGAGATTAGCTCAGTTCAATTTGTCGCCAAATATCAAGACTACTTTAATAAGAATTTTTCAAAATTAACCGATTTATTTAAGAAGAAATGATAAATGGATGTTTGAATAGTCTAAGACGTCACTCTCACAATAGACTCGACTTCCAATTACACGAAGATCAGGGTTTTAATCTTGGTCAGGTGTGCTGTGCTGCTAAATGGTTTTTGCACTCTTCTTAGTCTAAAACGTGGGTACACTTTCTATAAATTAAAACTTCCTCATTCATAACACTTGCATAACTAGTATTTGTGTATAACCTGAACGGGTAGTAAGACGCGATGATAAAAAATGTACAAAGTATTTTGTGGAATATATTATTCATTTCGGAAGATGTTAGACTTTTTTTTAATTTTTAAAGAATAAAGTTGGATTTATAAATACTAAAAATATTCAAATTTCAATATTTGACCACAATTAAAAGTTTCACATTTTATTTATATATATATATATATATAATTAAAAGTTTCACATTTTATTTACATATATATACACACACACAATTTATTTTTATACCAAATTATTGAATTCACAAAAGTATGCTGTAGAATTTAAAACATTTTGATTATTTTTTTCTTGAAGATACTAATAGCCTGCACTTTATGAGCATAAAAGAACTAGCCTATGTAACCATGCAACCTCCAAACTAACTTAATTATAGAACAAGCTACACACCCACTTTCCTAGCAATCATGTCATCAAAATGTGAAAAGTAAAACAATCAATTACACCAGCAATGCACCAGCATGCTGTGGCTGCTAGTCTATTATGGAAACATGCTTCTGACTGAGCTAAGTGTAATCCATTTGTCAAAGGAGTGGTGGTGACATATGTCAAAAGTTACCAAAGTTACAATCTGCAAGAGCATATATTGATTTGTTATAACTTTTGAAAGTCAAAACTTTCACAACAAACAATTTGTTTTTAGTTATGTTTTTCTTAAAACAGCTGTCAGCTACCACCAATTCAAAGGCAAATGTACAGTACATTATAATATTTATAAACTATATTTTAACCAAAGTTTATGAATGTTGTCACTACGTGTGGAAAGCTATAGCAGAATGCTGGTTGGTAGGGACTTTTAAAATATACAAATATAGTGGGTTTTTTTTTGCGGACAACATTGGTAAAAATTTTATATATTATTATTTGTTTTTAGATATTGATATTACTATACTAAAGTTGGTGGTTGTATATTAAATAATAAGACATATAATCGTACATTAAAAGAGTTTTAATAGCTTTTAAAACTATCCAAAATGTCCCTTCCTAACTAAATCAGACTAGACATAATAACATGTTGCAAGACAGCCAACTGCTCAAGACCCAATTTTGTGAATGGAAGTTTCAGAATCTTCCTGTACCACTAGGGATATGCTGTAGTGGCCTTGCAAGTTCGATCAAATTTGCGAGCCTATTTAAAAAAATCATTTGTTTGTTTATTTTCACCAAAAAGACATCATGGCAGTCTTTGATATAGTTTTTTATAATTAAATATTATTCTATTTAGTTATTTTTAATGAGTCTGTTTTAAATAATAAGTTAGTTATTTTTTATTCCTATGTGAATCTGGCATAGCATGCATAAGATATTTTATAGTTATACTCCTTACAAAGTCATAACATGTTTGAAATAATATTTTATTCTCATTGATCAGCATTTTTTGAACTCTTGTGTATGTACCTTATTTGATATAATATTGTTAAATGTTTTAATATGTTTTAAATAAACAAATGTTAAAATAGTTAGTTACCAGTTTCATTTTATTAAAAAATCTAAAAGAACTGTGAGCCTATTGTTAAAATTTTCACAGCTCACCACTCTAAGAGAGCTGATATTGTATTTTAACTACAAATGTCCTCCATTATGTGTTTCAGCCATTATTGCAGGCAGGAGGTCACGGCACATGTATCACTCAGTGCAAGTCTGCCCGTATTGTGACCACCAAGACAATACCCATGCAGGTAGACGGAGAGGCGTGCAAGTTGACACCTTCCATCATATCACTTAGTCTTCTCAACAAGGTTCCTATGTTAGCCAAATGCAAGGGATCTAAGCCAGATCTGCCGTAAGTTGTCCCTTAAACCTTTTTGTTCTGTTTATCATTTATTTAATGGATTAGACACACCCAATCAGTAATAAGAGGTAAGCTGAACAATGACCTCCCACCTCCCTAAGATTTTAAATAATTTTAATCACAACATAGCTCATGTGAATTACCTTACACCTACCAGAAGATGTCTCAAGTGTATAATCAAAATATTTTAATAGAAGTCTTAAGACTTGATATCCAAATTATACATATTAAATATATCCCTAAAACTACTAAATTGAGATATTCTTCACCATTATCAAATTCAACTGTATCCAGCCTGTGGCCAGGTCAAATTAGTAAAATGCCTCTATCATCCTCTATCCTTGCGCCACTATTGCTCTTTTAATTGCTTTAATTTTCTCTCTTCCACACTTTCTGTTATCTGCTCCTCCTATTTCTTTCTTGGTATACCTTGCGGTCTTTTTCCTCCATACTTCATCTCCATCATTCTCTTTTGTAGTATCTCCTTTTCCATTATTATATGATCATACCATCATATTCTTTCTTGCTTCCTATACTAGGTACAGTAGCCTCATGGCTTCTTTGGTGCTGACTGACAGCTTTGAAAAGTTACCAGACCAAATTACGTATCCCTACGACTGAACCAGATGATCTGCGAAAAACATGTGTTTAGCAGCTGTCAGTTCTGACAGTCCAAATTTAGGTATATACCTAAATTATGACTGTCAGAAGTCAGCTGTGAGTTGTCAGTCAGCACCAAAGAAGCCGTGGGGCTACTGTATCTCATGTATTCACTGTAGTCCAACTCTTTCCCAGATAAATTCATCTCTTATCCTGTTTCTCCTCATGAAAGCTAAAATGCTCCTCACAAACTTCATTCTCATAGCGTCTTACTATACATTTGGGCTATATTCAAGGGCGTAGATAGCGTTGGAGTCCTAGAGGTCCGGACTCTCGTGGAATGTGTTGGCCCCCCTCTAACCAGTTCGGTTATTTTTACTTGTACTAACTATGCTATTGTTTATGAGTGTGATGGTTTTACCTGTGAGTGATCGTGAATCAGGATGTCAGTATTTAGTCCAGGGATGGCAAATCTATGGCACGCGAACACGATTTTGGTGGTACGCCGAAATGGACAAAATAAACATTGTATAAAACTTTTCCCAACGTGGTATAACTTTTTGAAGTCAATACAATTTTGACAGTCATGTCATGTTACACATTACTTTTTGAAGTCAACGTTTCAAAATCGTCTTGGATCGTACTTAAGTGCATCTTTTGTGCTGTTGAAGACTACACGGTTTGAAATGAAAATAGAATATATGACTACCAAAATGGAATATGTCAATTTAATATTGGGTCTACTGAGGGTGGTTTTTCCTAAAAGGCTTTCCCACTCTCTTTCCAAGCGAATGCGGGTAGATTATTTCTAAAATGTATCCTTCCTCATCCCTACTCCATTAGAGTAATTATAAAATATACGAATATCTGGAAGGGAGGTAATTTTTATGTAAAGGGCGAGAGTTATATATATTTTTTCAATCCAATACCTAAGGGGTGAATTAGGAAGGGGATAGTTTTTACGTATCTTACAAATAGCTTGATCTAGAAGGATGTAACTTGGCAGAGAAGTTCTTTTAAAGTAACAGGCCAGAGAATTTGGGGATTTTTCAAAATTAAACTCGTAGGGGGCTGAAGCGGAAAGGGGGTAGTTTTTATGTATCCTCCAAACCACTTGAGCTGGAAAGATGAAAATTGGCAGGAAAATTCTTTATTAGGTAAAGGTCAATAGTTAACTTTTTATTTTTTCAAAATTCAACCCTTAATTGAGTGAAGCGAGAAGGGGGTGATTTTTCCATATATTCCAATCTGCTTGAGCTGGAAAGATGAAACGTATTATAAAACAATCCCATGTGAAGAACGGGTAATTTAAATAGTATTTAATAAAGCCATGCTTAACTATTTATTGTTTTTGTTAAAACTAAGGCCATAGTTATTATAGACTTTAATTATAAGTTTACCAAATACACTATAGAAAAAAATACATTAAATGTTAAAGTGAAATTGAATATGTGTGTGCTTATACATTAAGATTGTGACTAATGTATAGTATGTACAAATACAATATACACACTATATAATTACAATCACACATGTATAGTATATAGCCTATTAATATTTATATGCACATAATTCCACTTCAACATGTAAAGTTATTTTTCTCTCCATAATGAATATACATAAAAAAAATTAACAATTAATTAATAATTAAATTATGTATTATAAATAAAATTATAATATCTAAAAATTTTCAAACAGGGCTCTAAAATAATTAATGTTGACTTTGTAATTTGTTATATAGGTGGTATTTGCTAAATGCTTTTCCAGTCTCTCTCCACACACATGCGGGTACACTTCTATAAAATCAACCTTCCTCATCCCAAACACCTTAGCGTAACTAGTATATAAGCATATAGCACAAATGATTAGTAATAAGCATTATTAAAAAAAAAGTATCCAAAATAATTTACACTACCACGTTAACTTTCAATTGAATCCCCCCTGGAAAAATTTCCTTTCTACGCCCTTGGTTATATTCTTATGTACTAATCAAGCTAATGGTTTTTAGGGATAATAGGTAATTAGTTAAAGGAAGTGTGCCCACATTTGCAGGGGAGGAGGGTAAGTGAAAAAATTTTTTGGAAAAACCACCCTCACTACACTCGAATGAGATTCAAACCTTGATCTCCCTGTCATCGGCAGTCTAGTCTACTGCGAGAGTAGCGCCTTAGACCATGCGGCCACTGAAGCAGACAAATTTTTATCAAGTGTTGTTTGTAGGCCTATATTAAGAATATGATATTACTAAATATATCTTCAGACTCGCAGTGCAAATTGATAGTCATATTTAACCCATTAGTATGAAAAATGTTGGCCCACCTTCATCAAGAGGTTTATTTCCACATTCATCACAATTTTAATAGATTCCAATATTGGATTGAAGTGATGTGCCCTATGCATCATAAATAGTGATATTTATCATAATGGATTTAAAGGTTATTTGAAATAGATTACTTGACTAAATAATTGTTGAAATTAAGAAGGATAGCTATCACACTTACCTGGGTGATGTTAGAGCAGAAATTGTTAACACTAATAAACACACAAACACATTTTTAAAGATAAGCTGGTCATGTTTATTAGTGTTTATCCAAAATATTTATAAACTTGTATCACTCAAGTACCTAAGTGTGCTGGATTTACTCTTAGTTCAAGCCATCATGACTAGTTGATGAAAAGTTACAATAAATTTACCCAGCTTATAACTAATTTTAAATATATGTATATAAATAAAATACAATCTTTTTTTTTATTTTACAATGAACAATACTTCCTTTAGGTTGTCTTAGCTTTTCACAACCTCTCATCATTAATTATTAAGTATTCTTTTTAGTAAATGATTCTATGATAAAATATTATCTATCACTAAAACGATCTATACATAGGAATAACTGCAAAATTTAATTGTTGTAGGCAAACTGCTCTTGAACAGATGACTGTAAGTGTGGACAAAATCAGCATGTCCGACTATGAACAGCATCATTATGAAAAAGATCTCCTTAAAGAAGCAGGTATGCTTAAGTTAGACCTACTGATGTTTTGTGAACTTGTGCAGCTTACTGGTTGGATAATGGCACACTAATACAAAGGCTCCGGATTCACTTTCTGAGGTCAAGATTTCTTTAAGGTTTAAACATATATATGAGTTCAATATACTGTAGTAGGAAGACTCTAATATAAACAATGTTGTTAAATATTCTAGATAAAAATATCGTGCTTGTAAAAGAGTCACTGATATGCAACAAAAACATATTTATTCTTGAACCAAATCTGTAGATTTTGACATTACAATTTAATGCATTTATTAAAATCAATTACACCTATGTAAACAAGAATCGAGACTTTTTTAGCCCCCTGAAGATAAAAGATAAAAAAAGTACAAAACTGTAAGCCTATTAAAAGAATTAATTCACTCTAAAAATGTAATCTTTTTCTTTAATATATAGCATAATAAATTTGACAAATAAACAATCATTAATTCAAAACTGATGAAGAAATATGTTTAATGCATGATGCTGATTTCCTAAGCAATACAAAGTTTAATTTTCTGTTATTTAATTTAATCTATTTAATGAGAATAGTACACAAAGAGGGTGGGATTCCTGACACTTTCTCTTTGTCATATTAAAATAAATAAATAAATAATTGTTCATCATTAATACACACAAGTTTCCAATATAAACTAAATTATTATTGTTTAAAAATTGTATTTTGATAATTATAAAAAAGAAACAAAACTCATCTAAATCAGAAAATGAAATAAATATTTAAAATAATGAAATTGTCACAATATGGCACCAAAAGTATTTAAATATATAATAGCTAACATTTTTATTTTATTATTAAATAAACAAATTCCAACTTAACAAAACACAACCTTCCATGTATCAACATGATATTCCTCAAATACCAAGATGCCAAAATATCTTGCACTAATGTAGTGAAATGACGAATAAACCATTTTGATCCATGGCCCAATTAGACTCAAAATCCATCCTCTTTTTGTACTATTCCTGATTCATTTTGATTAAGTTCTTAAATTTTTAAAGATTTAAGGATGTGATTTTGTGTTTGAAATTTGAAAGAAAATTCTAGGTTATGATATATATTTAACTAAATATAAACACACATTTTAAATTTTCTAAAAAAAAAGTTAATTCTTGGTGCACTCTTTGTTCACTGAAGATAATCATTTTGTTTAAAAGAATTAAAGAAGTTCACTTTTGAAAATAATACATTTAATTAAAGTTAATATCTATGTGTTCTCCCGCAGCACTGAATGTAGGTACCCTTGAAGTGAGCCCAGTTTCAGATTTGGAGCAAGTTAGAAAGATGATCAACAATTTACCAGATGCTTCTAACCTGTCTGCAGATTGGTGCTTTGTTGATTGTGAGTGTCATCTTGACTTAATATAAATGGAAGATTTAGGAATCAATGTTTTAAAGTGGGAATTACGTGTCAAGAGATTCACTATTGTGTCATTTATAAATTAAATACACATACTGTACATTCACATGTAGTAGTTCAGTAACCTTTGAAAAAACAGGTATCGTTTAATATTTAGAGTCAAAATGTTGAACCATTTTTTTATAAACCAATCACTGGTAAACCTTTCTATTGTATCATTGTAAAAAAATAAACCACAATATTCAACTCATTTATTGTTACCTTAAGTTTGCTGTCTTTAAAATAACATAGATACCACCATCGTTCAGATTAAAAAACCAGAACTTTTTATATTTCTTCTTGTACTGCTATGGGGAGATGGGGTGAAAAAGTCAATCAGCATTTTTATTTTTTCTCTATCTATATGTTGGATAAGGATTGGACCAGCTAGGCCCACCCTGGCTCTTTCCAATTTGTTCCCTCAACCCCACCTTTGACATCCGTCTCTGGGACGCCTGTCATGTTGTTGGTCTCAGCTTTCTAACAACCTGCGCAGAGTGGAAATGTGCTTGGCTGATAGGTCCACAATTGACTTCTAGTTGTGTCCTCTTTTATGACACCATAATGATAACTTATTTATACAAATTATATATGACTTAATTTGTGATTAGGCTATGAACCATTGGCTGTTCTAATTGTAGTAGTACTTGCATTGTGTGCATCAGAAAAAAAACTGGAAAAGTGCTTGAATATTGATGTCTGTCGGGAATTTGAAGGCAAGAACCACTCTAAATAGCTTTTAGTGCCATATATAATATTTTTTTTCAAAAGACCTGAGGATAGTTACAACAAAGAGGCCTTGATTACACAATACATAAAAAATACCTCTATAACAAAACCTTTTTTGCTTTATGAGATAAGTGTATTATATTTGGAAGAAAGTATAGGAAAGGTGACAACCATTACCTCTTTGTACAATGGCAGCAATGTAAAGTGTGAACTGTGTTCTTCTTTTCATTGTAAAAGCCATATTGGGTTCATCCCTTTAATATGTTTCTATTCGCCTTCCCTATATCGGTACCTTCTTCTAAATATAGTACAATACATATAAAGACATTTCTATACACTATCTAGCAAGGAATACTTGAGCATATAGCTATATTATACAATCTTGAGTTCATCTATCTTCCGAGAAGTTTTCTATGCGAGTTATACCACACACTCTATTATGGGAAATACAGTAGCCTCATGGCTTCTTTGGTGCTGATTGACAGCTCACAGCTGACTTCTGACAGTCAACATTTAGGTATATTCCTAAATCTCGACTGTCAGAAGTGACAGCTACTAAACACATGTTTTTGGAGATTACATGGTTCGGCGTAGGAATACATAATTTGGTCTGGTAACTTTTCAAAGCTGTCAGTCAGCACCAAAAAAGCCATGGGGCTACTGTAGATCACATTATACAGTGCCATTGGTTTAAATTGTCCAAGTCCCAGCTTCAACCCTCTCGCAATAAGACCACGAGCAGTTGTTGTAACACAGTTCCTCACCTCACCTTCTCATAGCGAGATTGTTCTTGGCTTTTGTGGAAAAAACTGACTTCACTCCTCATGGTTATAAGACCATCTATGGGCACCACCTTAATCAGACTGTTATGTGTCTATCTCATGGTCTGCGAACCTCTCGGATACTCATACAACTCACTTTACTCTATGTGGTTAAATTACATAGTCAGGGCATAACAGAACTCTCACATTTTAACTTTTCATTTAGTAACTACAACTTGAGAGGTTTGACGCCTTAACTCAGTTGGTAGCGTGTCTGCCTAATGGGCTTGGGTCCTGGGTCCCGGGCTCGATTCCTGCCACGGCCAAAAATGTATTATTGATGAAAATAAGGGCTTACTCTCTCTCATCAATAAATTAATAACAAGAGACAGACTGTTGTACTTGTCCTAGTCTTAAGATAGCTTATAAGGCATATGAAACTATGACAGTCCTATCAAGCCGGTAGTAGAAAATATATGGCTTGACTTAAAAAACGGCTTAGGCCACAGGCTAGAAACAGTAATGGGTGTAAAAGTAAGAACTTAGATTTAAAAATAAGATAAAGTTAATTTCATAAAATTTTAGCTCAAAACCTTTTTTAAATGCATCATATTCCTACTTGTCTGGGATGATTAGTAACCACATATTTACTGGTTTAGGGTTTAGTGTAGGTAGAATTTAGTGGAAATGTACCTGCATCTTTGTGAATGGAGAATGTAAAACCATTTAAGGAAAGCCACCTCAGTACACCCAACTGGGATTAGTTCTCCGATCTCCCGATCACCAGAAAACCAAACAAATGGGTAAGAGGCATACCATTCCACCAATGAAGGTGGTTAAAAACTATACTATCTAGTGGTTTTATTAGTCTTTGAGAGTTAGTAAATTATGGTTCTAGCATGTACAGCAGAGCGATTCTTCCGAGTTGATCGTGCTCAAGAGCATCTGCACTTTGTGATGGACATCGCCACAGACCAACTTCTTCTAAATATAGTACAATACATATAAAGACATTTCTATACACTATCTAGCAAGGAATACTTGAGCATAGAGCTATATTATACAATCTTGAGTTCATCTATCTTCCGAGAAGTTTTCTATGAAAGTTATACCACACACTCTATTATGGGAAATAGATCACATTATACAGTGCCTTTGGTTTAAATTGTCCAAGTCCCAGCTTCAATCCTCTCGCAATAAGACTACTAACAGTTGTTGTAACACTGTTCCTCGCCTCACTTTCTCATAGCAAGATTGTTCTTGACTTTTGTGGAAAAAACTGACTTCACTCCTCATGGTTATAAGACCATCTATGGGCGCCACCTTAATCAGACTGTTAAGTGTCTATCTCATGGTCTGCGAACCTCGTGGATACTCATTCAGCTCAATTTATTTTGTGTGGTTAAATTACATAGTCGGGGCATAACAGAACTATCACATTTTAACTTTTCATTTAGTAACTACAACTTGAGAGGTCTGACACCTTAGCTCAGTTGGTAGCGTGTCTGCCTAGTGGGCTTGGGTCCTGGGTCCCAGGCTCGATTCCTGCCACGGCCAAAAATGTATCATTGATGAAAATAAGGGTTTACTCTCTCTCATCAATAAATTAATAGCAAGGGACAGAATGTTGAACTTGTCCTAGTCTTAAGATAGATTATAAGGCATCTGAGACTATGATAGTCCTATCAAGCCGGTAGTAGAAAATATATGGCTTGACTTAAAAACCGGCTTAGGCCACAGGCTAGAAACAGTAATGGGTGTAAAAGTAAGAACTTAGATTTAAAAATAAGATAAAGGTAACTTCATAAAATTTTAGCTCAAAACCTTTTTTAAATGCATTATATTCCTACTTGTCTGGGATGATTAGTAACCACATATTTACCGGTGTAGGGTTTAGTGTAGGTAGAATTTAGTGGAAATGTACCTGCATCATTGTGAAGGGAGAGTGTAAAACCATTTAAGGAAAGCCACCTCAGTACACCCAACTGGGATTAGTTCTCCGATCTCTCAATCACCAGAAAACCAAACAAATGGGTAAGAGGCATACCATTCCACCAATGCAGGTGGTTAATAACTATACTATCTAGTGGTTTTATTAGTCTTTGAGAGTTAGTAAATTATGGTTATAGCATGTACAGCAGAGCGATTCTTCCGAGTTGATCGTGCTCAAGAGCATCTGCACTTTGTGATGGACATCGCCACAGACCAATTTGTATGTGTTGGATGCTGAAATTGGTACATTACCTCAAACACCGGAAGATGAAACGGCTGTCTGCTCCCCATCTGGAAGTCTGGAGAATGCACCAGACAACTTTATGGTAAACCGGGCTCCAAGGTAACTATCATTGGTTCCCTCATTTCTATAAGAGAGTATTATATGAATTTTTATTTGATGACAACATAACTTATACATTTTTGTGGTATGTAATTTATATTCTCTTTAATCATAGTAGCACAATTTTTTCTTTTTTAGTATTTAAAGGCGTGGATATAACGACTATGGTATTTTTTTAGGTTATATTCATTGGTCAGATAACATGGATGAAAGAGGCCATGCTTTTTTTTCTTATTCTTACACTTCGATGTTTACATTTATGATTCCCCTGTCCAGGTTTAATTTTTTATTTTCAGAATATGATACCTCGATGCGAATTAATCCTCCCTAAAACAAATATATTAGCTTTGGCTATTTGATTCTTACTATTTATTATCAAATTTAGGGTTCAAATCTGAATTTACATTGGTCGGGGTGTATTATTTTCAAAACAACAGTTAATGTTAAAATGTTATTTGTTTCTTTTACATGTTCCTATCTATGTGTCCTGTTAACTATCATTCTTTACCAATTTCCCTTTTCTCCCTATTTTGTTTTGTCGTTTATCCTCATTTAGGAAGTTGAGTTGGGAGTTTTACACGTCCTCCTGGTGATTTTTGATGAAATAAACCCTAGGTAAAGGGGTTGGGTGGTAACAATCGATTTTATTCACGAGTAAACCTTTACCTCTTTGTCCACTGGTGGCATTGTTAAGTGTGAACTATGTTCTTCTTTTCATTTTAAAAGACATATTGAATTTGTTCCTGTTTATTTGTTTTCATCCCTTTTTCTATACTACCTTCTTCTTTATATAGCAAAATGACTATGGAAAGTACTTATTTTACCTTCCACAAATTAGAATGTAATTTGAACAATTTTGAAGAATGATAAAAAAAATGTTAGCACTCAATTTTTAATATTATATATTATTCTATACTCATCTCACTTCTTTATATATATTTTGTATGTGTAGAACTAGTTATATTGTTTTTAATAATTTTATCTTACTCATAAATTTATCTCTGCACCAATTTAACATGCACTATAATTTGGCCTTCAAACTATAAGTAGCAATTACTCAACAATTATATCATCATGAATGTGGTTGATTCAAATGTAGAAACTGCTTAGTAGACTTTGAACATTATTTTTATCTTGAAAGTATATGGAAAGTCAGAACTTAAACAGCAGATGAATATTATGTTGTACTTCATAATAGAAATGAACCAAACTTGAATCACTTTTGTTGGATGAATGTGGGATCAAATTTTTCTGCTATGTTATAGCCAACTATGGTTCCTAAAGGGTTGAGAATTTATTGTACGCTCACAAAGTTTATATTTTTAACATTAGCTATAGTAGTTTTTCACCAAGATGTTGGAATATTTCATTTAACTCTTATTATCTCACAATATACATAGCATAGTTTGAAAAATAGTAAGCTATTTCAATCCATTGGCCTCTATTAGAATGGTTCCACAAGAGAGTGTCACACACCTGAAGTGTCACAATGGTTTTCTACGCCTGCATTGTAAATACGAGGAAGTTTCTAAATACCTACTTTAAGTTTACAAGTAGTTTCTATAGTCAATTTAAACCCAATGGTTAAATACCATTGGGAAGACCTAGACACAAATGGTAGAATAACATTAGAATGGGCCTGAAAAAGATAGGATGTAATGAAAGGAACTGAATGAAACTAGCTCAAGATCGAGATAGGTGCCGTACTTTTGTAAGTTTGGCAATGAACTCTCTTGTTTATAATGCCATAGAGCAGGAAAGTATATTCTATTTTTAGTCACAAAAAAGTAGTTTTACTTTAAATACTTTGATTATCAAGTGTTTACTTAACTCATAACACACACCCATAAAACATTCCATTTTGCTGTTCCTATGGAATTTAGAGAATGTATCAAATGTTGTATAAAAATATATATGTTTTTTAAATTATACTTTTTGGTGTTTGTCAAAGTTTCTTTTTTTAAATTATACTATTTTATGTTCATCATTATGATCAAAAAATCAAAATTCAGAAAAAGTGTTTATCTAAACTAACCTTACTTATATTACTAGATTATTTACTTACTTTGATAAAACATTTTGAAAAATACAAAATAATCTATTAAAAATTTACCATTTTGTCATTGTAGTTTATCCACATGTGAAAACTTCATATTATTCATCGGCTGGACCCAAGATTTTTTTTTACACTCTGACATGCGTTATTCGAGTATCGCCAGTTTTCTCTCTCTTGTGTGTGTGTTTATGTGTTATTTTTTCCCTCCCCAATATTTGCACTTAGCAGTGATGAACCATCTCAGGAAACTTACAAGAAGTGGGGCCATCAAAGTTCGGACGGGGCAGAAAGTGATGACGCCCTGAGTCGAGAGGAAAGTCCCTTAGTAAATGTCGAAGAAGAGACCTCTGTGGTCATATCGCCATTATCTCTTGACAATGACATTAAAGAGGATATTAAAGAAGATTTTAATAACGCTGAAGAATACAATTTGGAGCACAATTCCAATGGAAGGGACGGTAGTTCTCCGAGGTAGGGTTAATGTTGCCCCTTTTGCAGCTTCTTTGTTGTTTAATGTTGCTTTTGGCACTGATCCATAAAGTGTTGTGTTCAGTTGTTTGGTAGATACCTCCTTCCCAAGTTATACTTTACCTCATAAACTTATCCACTTATTAATGCAATTTTATTGTATCGATAACTGTATTGTGGTGTTAATGATATTGTTTAGCTGTAATCAGTGTTTTTTTTACACATTCATTGTTAAATATGTTTGATAATTCTCTGTGTAACTAAATGTAACTTGGTATTATAAATAGCTAAATTTGGTCAACTTAACAAAACAAATCTTTGATATACATAACTCATATAGGTTTTCTTGAAGCACATCTTGAAACAACTAAATCTACTAATAGTGCTTTGAAAAGTTTTATGAATCATCTTGAATATAGGCCTACTAATTTAAAATATAATTTACCAATGTTGTACAGTTAATGAGAAAGATTAGGTGACCAGATTCAAAATAAGACTTTCTAGAAAGCTAAGAAAATAGGGTTATGGGCCACATTCCTTGGGTATAAGAATTTTTGAAAACCCACCACAGAAATTGTATATTAAAAATAAATACATTTTTAACAAATTATGTTATGTAGTTAAAGTTATAAAATAAAACAAATATATATTTTTATTAATGTCTGCTTGTAAAATAATTTGATTAATTAACTTAGCCTACTGTTGAGGCATTGTTCAGAAAAACTTTACTGTTTTGTTAACAAAAGTTATTCATCCTAAAATAAATAACCTTAATTCGATATATTTACAAATTATAGTAGGCCAGATTGACATTTATTTGAAACAATTTTAATGCCAACTGAAAAATGACGCTACATCCTTTCTGGACTTTTCCTAGAAGTTAAATTACGTGCTCAACCATTGATGTAAGGACACAAGAGAAGACAATAAGTTGCATTATCTTTCAGATGTACTAATCTATTCAGTATATACTGCCATTATTAAGATAACATTAACATCACTGGAAAATCACATCATAAGCTTTTTAATACAGTAATATTTTTTTTTGTCATATCTATGATGATGGAATAACAATGTTGTGTCATTATTTGAGCTAGATAAAACAACTGCCATGATATTTACATTTAATTTACTTTTAATATTGTATTTTTAAATACCAGGGGGGGCGGAGGGGGTGAGGATAGAGTTAAACAAGTGCACTGATATGTATGGACTTCAGTCTATGCTGAAGCAGTGAGGTGGATTGAAAGTGTATTGAGGGATGTAGTCGTTCAAAATTTATACTAGGGTGTTATGTTTCTATAGAAGTATTGTGATAACAAAATAACATGGCCCTAACTAAAAGTTTACTTTGCGATGTAGACACATAAACAATAGGTCATTGTTACTGCAACTAAAAATGTGTCAATAGTAAACCATTGTAATATAAACCATGTCCATTTTTAGATGCTTGGATAATGATAACATGCTTTTGTAAGATTAACAACAATAATTTTGTATGTATAATCATTCCCCGTGAAATGATACCCTGTTTTGCCACTACATGAATTGTTAAACTTTGAGAGGCCATTTCAAAGCATTACAAATATAATAATGAAACAAATAGCTGAAACTATTGTTAATGCATTTTAGTGAGGATAACACCACTTAAATATCATATTCTGAAAATTGAAAAATGACACCTGGACACGGTCCGATTCTCGTGTCCAGGTGTCATTTTTCAATTTTCAGAATATGATATTACAAATATGATTAGAATTAATATTGTGAATTGATGTAGTACAAACAATCTAGATTACTCAACATTGATATGAAATACTATAACTTATTCAAAGCGTTCTTGATTTGTATTAAGTAAAACAATTACCTCATAAAGCGAAAAGAGGTTTTCCTTATAGAGTTATATCATTATATATTCGCATCCATGTCCTTTTCCTGTGTTTGTCCTTTTTGTTATACCTTTTATTTGTTCCTATCTATTTGTTCTATTATTCTTTACCATTTTCCTTTTTTCTCCTCTTTTGTGTTTTTTGGTTTTCTCTTTTAGGAAGTTGCGTTGCGCGTTTTACACTCCTCCCTGATGAGTTTCGATAGAATGAAACCTAGGTTGGGGGATTGGGCGGTTACGATCAATTTTCTTTAAGAGACATCCATTACCTCTTTGTCCATTGGCAGCAATGTAAAGTGTGAACTGTGTTCTTTTCATTGTAAAGGCCATATTGTGTTTGTCCCCCTTTTATATGTTTCTATTCACCTTTCCTGTACCTTCTTCCAAATATAATATTAAGTAAAAAGAAATTCGGCTAAAAATTAGAAAATAAATTAACTCAAACTTAAGTTGTAAATTAAGGCTAAATCTCCCATTCTTAAAATTAAAATACTTTCTTTTAACCACAAGATGACTGTCATAAAATACATATATTAAGTTAATAAGCAACTGTCAGAGTTATATAACCAAAAAGACCCTAAGTAGTAACTTAACCATGTTTATAATTTTAACCTCTTACACTTCTATTTGAACTTCGCACCATCCTATAATCATTATAATACCTTTAAAAAGTAAGCATAAAGCTATAACATCAACAATCATTAAGCATGTTTTTGCGATTGAGCTGGTATCAATGTTCAGAGAAGAGCATTTTTGCACTCCCAGTATCATATATATATATATATATATATATAAAAACAAGTATAACTTCTTAATCAATGGATTTTAATGGAAAAATTATGTTAAAATGGACAGCAATAACTAGCTAGAAATATATGACAGTAAGAAGGTACTTTATGGGTAAAAGAAATAGTGTTATATGATATAGGCCTATTTACTATTATATACATATTTCATGTTTTCTTTAGTTTATTTTTGGGGAGATAGGTTTAGTTTGGTATGTTGTTTTTACATTTTAGGCCTAGTCAAAATAAACACCAATTTAACTAAGAATTTAATTAAATAGTTCATTTTTCGTCGGCTAATGGTACATTTAGGTTTACACAAATTAACCTACCAGCTGTTATATATACTCTACCCAAGCCACCATTTTTGTTTATGAAAACTACTTAAAATCATTTTCGTGCCCCATCTTGGTCAGAACCACTTGGTTGATACCTAGTAGGCCCCTACTCCAAGTAAATCATGAAAACTTACCTATTGCAACCTCACCCAAACATACCAACCTCCAACCTCTAAACTGAAAACCACTGGTATAGCTTGATGTTAATGGCTATAATAGAATAATTGTTTTATTTAAAATCGTTGTATTCCCCTAAAGTTGAAATAACAAAATATATGTAAATCCTCATAATAATATTACTCTTGTCCAAAGAATGACTTGTTCATTTTGAAGAAAATACCTTTTGATACTGAATTATGTGGTTCTCTAGTACTACCTTACGAGCTTGTTATTTTACTCACTCATAAATATGTTCATAACTAGTCATTCCAATAATTACATTGATTAATATTTTTAGCCACATTTTGGCATAATTTATTTCTAAACTAATAGTTTAAAGAGTTGTAGTTAGTAAATAAATATTTTCAAGTACTGTATCAATCTCAACAATGAATTAAAATACATTTAACAATACAGTTGATAGCCACCTATTTGAAGTCTGTGAACTTTAATGAAATAGTTATGTCACCAGTAGGATTTATTTCTAAATCATATCTATTCAAAATAGATTCTAATACCTTAGTGTAAAGTCCTTGTCTCCGGACCTATTATTCATGGGTTCAAAGCCAATCGAAGTCATAAGATTTTTCTTGAGCGATAAAAATCTGTAGCACAACTTCTTTTGGAGGGTAAATAAATCATTTGATCTCATGTTGATTGTGGCATAAAAAATAACCCTGGAAGGCACATAAAAATATCTTTCCCGGAAGAATTGGTATGCCCTTATGCTCTCGCTTATAGAAATTCTCGTGTGCTGATGTAATCATTCAATTCAGAAAGTGCATGTAAAATAACTCTAATGAAAAAGATTCCATTTTTCTAAAATTATAAATAAACTTAAAACTCTAGTAATAAGTTAATGTTTCTTCGACATCACTAAACTTGTGAAACCACTTAGATTTCCATTGTGACACATTTCCCTTTTCTTTATAAAATGAAACTTTTAAAACAAAATAATCATAATAAACACACTGAGTAGGCTTATTGTCAGCCCCTCATAGCCATATCCTGATTTTGGTTGGAAGAACAATTTAGAAAATTAAAACGTCTTTGATAACATTTTACTATATTAATTGTGTTATTTTTATAGGTACCTATTGATATAATATGTATTAAAAGTGACTGCTGCAGATAGCATGACTTAATATATGAATATTTTAAAAGTAATTGTTTTAGTATTTACCAGATAGGGCCTACTGTTCCTACTATCAAAATCAAGGTATAGTCTTGATTAATGTGCTTATGCTTGTTGAAAGGTATGATTGTGTGCAAGACATAGTAGTTGATTGTTATGTGTGTATTGTTTGCATGGCAGCATTCATGATAGGTTATTTGGATTGGGGTTCAACTCTTACCGGTGAGTACATGTTCTTTTATTCATCACTGTTTTTAAGGTACCTCAACAGTAATTCCAAAACTATGGTACAGGTACTCCCATGGTTGTGCAAAGCCCCAAGAGGTTTATTAATCATGAAACAAAATTTAATACAGTAAGTTTGACAAACATATTAGCATATATTTTGATGTGATGTCATTGACCTTTAAAACCCTTTCGTTATCTCTTGTTTCGAAACTTTATTTAACTTTCCTCTAAAACCTTTTTACAATTTAAAGAAATGTTTCTACTTAACAGGATAGCAGATATCGTCACCCGAAAATGTAAGTGTTCTATCTCCAAAAGTGTTAACCCCTTGAGATATTTAGTGTTTACGTCTATTTAGAATGCACATGGTTCACCTGCGGTGAAATTGCGATTACTATATAATACTTAAGACGATACAAACTCAAGTTGTCATATAGTAACATTGGTTTTATACACAAGGCCAAACTCCAATGCTCTTTTACACAAAAATGGAAAATTGGACATAGAACACTTGCATTCTTGGGTGACGATATTTGCCCCCCCCCCCTTTTTTTTACGGTGAGATGGAAATGGTATGTAGGCTAGGCCATATCCCCGAGAAGGGTACATGACTGGTGAAATTTTTGTAAATTAAGTAATAATAAAAATTTAAATGAACAAAGGCACTGAAACAAAAGCAAATATTGACTAGAACCAAAGAAGAGGGAAATAATTGGTTTGAAAGGAGTTCGGAGAAGGGCTCCCTGAAAACATTTGTAAATTGGAAGATAATATTGAACAGAGTATTAATGCTATGAGTGACTTTAAAAAGGGTTAAATATATTCATTACATATATTATATAATAGCATTTATAATATTATATAAACCATGAATTGAGCTACTAAGAAAAGTCAAACAAGTCAAAGATCTTATAAAGAAAGTGTGGCCATTTTAAAATTTGAAATAAAACTTTTTAATTCCTTTTATTGTTATTAGAAATTTGAAAAGAGCTAGTTGATGGTATACCTGAAAATACATAGCAACATTATTTCAAAATAATGATTGGCAAAGGCGTCCGGACTCCCTATGAAATTTAATGTACCTGTATGGGGGTTCAACATATAAATATAAAAACTTTGATCTGATAAAGGTAAAGTGCAATTTTCTAGCTCCTTTAAAAATAATTAGTTTATAACACCCTTGCTAACCAAGCTGTTCAGGTGCACCTGGAAAGAAGGATAGAAGGTTAAGAACTAGACACCTACCATAGGAAGTTCAAAAGTTCACATTTAAAACACACATCAGTTATGTTTTGGGGTACATAAGGCCCATTCTTTAGCAGAAGGCTCTCCCCGAAAATTACTTTGATATGTTTTTAATTTTAACTTCTTGGTCTACATTTTTATGGTCTGGTATATGCTTCTTTCAATGTTTATTAAATCTAGCTGATTGGTGCAATTTTCTCCTTTGTTAACTTAACCTAATATGCAACTGTTCAGGCATAGAAAAAATTAAGTCACATCATATAGGTATTCAGCCTGATGCAATGCAATGATTTTTTTTATATAGCCAATTGGTTTTTGATAAATGTATTGTATTTATAACTGATATAAAGTGACCAAGTTGGGCTGTTTTTATATAATGTAATGTTAATGCCTTAATGCATGTTTGTAATAAAGCAAAAGCTGATAGCTCACATAATACACACAAATGTATGTTATAAATGATAATTTTAAAATCACATTCATTGTTATACTTAAGTCATAATAGTCTTCTTTGATGTTTCACTATAATAACACCTTTATATTTATGTCATCACAATAATACCATTGAATAAGAGGTGTAAGAGTACATTCTTTTGAATGCCACCATATCATGTCTTTCATGGCTACTGATTAATCTTAACCTAGTTTAAAATTAATTATATTTAAACTAAATACAGTTAAAAATGTTACCAAGAAATGAGAATAGAACACCTTACCTTTGACTTAGTGCACCACTGTTATACTACTGAGCTCTCCATTAATAGGCTTGTGTTCGCGGTTATTCTTCACCAATAATGTATGGTAAAATATGTGATGGACATGTGAATTGATCCGCTATAAGATATATTACTGAGCCACAGATAACGGTGACTCAAGGTCAGCTGCCACTCATACAAGACAAGTGAATTCTATATATGTAATGTATTATATTAAGTAGTCAATTAGTTCACATGACCATCCCAGACTCTTCCCTAAGCTATTGGTAAAGAATAGCCCTAAGCACAAGGCAACTCCTAAATATCTCAGTGGTAAAGCAGTAGCTTGCTAAAATAAAGGTGCCAGGTTTGATTGCTGTGTGCAGGTGTTCTAGTGTGCAGATAATACAAACCTTATTGGCAGCTACAAATCACTATAAACAATCAAGTTTAGCAGCCACACAAACATTGTCAAAGAGACTGTAGCGTCATTTCCCGTGATATAATGGTCTTGAAATTACTCCCCCCCCCC